>JAZHPH010000281.1:0-21475 GCA_037356405.1 Nasonia oneida | reverse complement strand
GTACGTTTGTATAAACTGCTCAGATAATAAACATCCGGTCTTGGCTGTGCAGATCTGATTACAGTAACCCCGTCCTGTAGAACTCGTGCGTGGGAATGCGTTGACTCGATGATGGCGATGACGCATTGTTTTATTTTGAGTTCTTCTCATGAGCCTTCGATAAAACTTAACGGCTAATGCGTCATTCTTGACAAAGTCTGATGAAAAAAAAACGTAGATATTTTCGCAGAGAAATTCCACTACGCATATGCTACAAAAACAGAATGCAGTGCTCGCCACATACTTTAGAGTCGATGCTCTGCACTTGTTTTTTATTCGAGTCGATCAAGATGATGCTTTGATACAGGTGCAACTCCGTAGCTGTCAAAGTAAATTCCGTATCCATATTTATCTATGAAGATGGCAACCCAGTGTGATCCTGGCTGATCGGACGTGTCGAGATTCATTACAATAGCTGTCGGTGTGGATAGCAATTTCGGAACGTTATCAGCAGCGTAAACTCCTATTGAATCGGCTTTTAATCCTCTAATAGCTGTGATTATTTGACGCGAATTCATGTTGATGGTGCATCTGCGTACTCTTCTTCTACCGCACCGTCTTTTTTCTCGTCAGCTTCTTTTTTATTTCCGTCCACAACGTCGCTAGCACGAAATCTTTCGGGATAGTGATATCTCTCCATCTGCAGCTGATCGTAATCTAATATAGCTTGGTACATAACTTGTCTATTTATCTCGTACGGGTCGCTTCGATGAGGACTGGCAACGATTGAGTGTATCCACCTTCTGATTTGATAGGCTCGACGCAGTGCGCAAAAATTTGTCTTGTTCTCGAATTTCTTGATACCGTGACTGGTGCACAGTAAGACATTAGGGAATTGCATAGAGTTCGTCAAACGAAGGCGCACTAAAATCTTCTAAATTGATCATTCTTCGAGCCAGTTTTTCCAAAAACTTGTCTGTTGCCTGGCCACGCACGTATAAATGGCGCGCGCCTTTCACCAAGTTGCACAGATTACGACGCAGATTCTTGAAGAGAACAGTAATTATTCGTCTGCTGCATATCCGCGGGTAATTCGCACGAATGATTCAATGACCAACTATACGGCTCTGGAGAGATAAAACTCCGACTTCTTTGGGAATAAATTTTTTATTTATATCCCCAAAGCCTTGAATATCGATCACGTAGTCGATCATGATGACGATGACGCTGTTGCTGCTCGAGTACGTTAGGTGCTGGCTCTTTCGAGAGGGAGACTAACTGCAGACTGTCAGCGCGCTCGCCTTATGAAGCGCAAATCAAAAAAAAATTTTTTTTTTTTGAAGCGCTGCGATCGAGTATGCTTGCGCATCAAGCACTAAAATCCGTTACGATTTGGCGGCTAAAATCGATTTCCAGAACGTTGTCGTACTCTGCGTAAACGATACAGTTGATAGCAGTGAGAAGAGCCGTCTCAAATCTCACTTCTATGCGTATGCTACCCGAGCGCACGAGATTCCAATGTGTGGCACAGTGTGCGGATAAATCAGGAGTGAGATCGAAGGCCGTCAAAAAATTGCCTTTGTAATAGTTGTAGCGATTGATGCCAAAACCTTCGTTGAGAAAATGCGCGCCTGTGCCCTTGTAAAGTGTTTGAAAAGCGTCAATGTAGAGTTTGTCGAGATCCGTGAAACGTAGCTGCAAAGGTTTGCTTGGAATTTGTACGCCGTCGACGTAGAGAAAAATATAATTTATAGAGAAGTGTTGAAAATTAAAAGGGTTTAACGGGCGGTTTCCGTTGAATGCTTTGTTTTCCACAAAGCCCAAGATTATTCTCTTTGGCAGCTGTCCGTGTATAACGTTGTCGATTGAATCGCTCAATATTCCCGAGTGAAGAGTAAACGACTTAACTTCGACTCTCGTTATGGGATATTTAGCCGTGGTTTTCGATATCGCTTGCACATGAGCCAGTAAATCTCCAGGACTGATTTTTACTCTGCGAACTATGAGTCTTCTTTGATGCTGAGTTTGAATTTTCCATCGGCTGTCGCGTCCATCAGACAAAAAGCATCCTTACTCCTCACTAGATGTACGCGCATTTCTACGCCATTAATCAGCTCTGTAAGGATAGGCGTTATTAGGCGGCGAAACAATTTTCTGATTGAAAAAAAACGTCAATCTGATTGAACATTGAATCCATGAAATTGTTGATCGGTCCAACTTTAAGGTCTTCGGTCGTTGCGGTAGCCTCGTCAGCGGGTACGATTTTAGCTTGAACATGAAGCATAATGTGAGCCAGATCAAAGTAATGCTCGCTACCTGCCGGCACGACAAATTCCAATGGTGCGTCGACATCGTCGCTAAGAGACGACACAGGCTTATAATGCAGAAAGCTGCTGCTTTCAATGGACGTTTGGGTGGCTGGAAGCGTGAAAAGATCCAGCTCGCTGGACATGCATTCCGTCAAGTAAGAATGTTAAAATGCTATTTTTACCCCAAACTAAATACGCCTAGGACCAAAAATATTCGTAACACTTCTCAAACTCTGCTACTGCTGAGTACTGCTCTTTTTAGGCCTCTTCTTCATTTTTCTCGTAACTCTCTTCTTCCGTCCTGCCGTATGTTGTTTGCGTTTTTTGCTAGATTGTACTCGATGTACGTGTCTTTCTCAACTGACGCCTTTGATGCATTGCGCGTGTTTTATAACCAGAGCCTTTCATCATTTCTGCTATCTTTTAACCGGCTTTTCTCTTCAATTTTTTTCCAGACTCTTTAGTACGATATTTGAACGCTTCCTTGAAATTTGAGACGTTGTTTGCAACGTCGTCCAACACTTTGATGCCTGTGCGCAAAGCCTCTTTGCCCACAGCTCTGGCACCGGAAACGATCTACGGAAGAATTTTGCGAAATAAACCTTCGAGCCACGCACCTACACCTCGTCCGCGCTGATACGTTGAACCGGAATAGACGTGTCTCACTCCCCCACCGCCTACTTGCTCGTCGTAGTAGCGTATGTAGTGACTCATCGTGACATAGTGTTGCTCTCTCTCTCTTTCTTTCTCTCTCTAGCGATTACGTTTAAAGTGAAGCGTAACCGTCAGCTTTCCATATTCGGATGGTATTCTCACTCCGTGCTGATCCCTTATATCTATGACAATCGAGCAAAAACTGTGATGTAAAAGTGGAATATAATGATCAGGTGCAAAATGTCTCACGATATTACTGCCGAATTTGTACTTTGCACTATCCACGGAAACTATACGCTGTAGAGCAGCTTGAGTGTCGCCTACAGTGTGTGGCTCGCATACATCCGTGTACACGTAGAGCTGATCGGGAATAGCTTGGGAAAGCAATGCTGGTCTGTTTCCTAGCGCGACTACACTGCCCATTGACGATGTGACAAAGGTGCCGTTTTTAAGAAACCGAAAATACGGCAAATTTTTTCGCTAAACGTTGTCTAATGCTGATCAACGCAGGCACACTTGCGCTGTAGCATATGGTAGCCCTTTTGAAAGGGTGCAACTTCGAGACGCAGATGATCGTGAAAGGCAGCTGATTTATTTATTTCGTTGGCTAGTTGCTCGATCTTGTCGTAAATACCGTGCGGAAAAAAATGCATTTCCTGCTTTGTCTTTTACGACTGTTTAAACGTGTAAAAGGCGTCCGATTCTTGAATGTGCGTGACAGTGCTCGGCACGTGAATTTCGACGAGCGCAACGGACCAATTCCCGCTGAGTCTGAGCTCGCCCGAGAGCTGCGTTGTAAAGCAGCTGATGGCGTTTTCGTTGTAGTACATCATACTGTTGTTGCTAGGTAGAACTAGATAAAAATCGTTCTGGTCCATTTTTTAATTTTTTGTACTTCAGAGGCTTTCATCCGCGAGTTGAATTTGTCCGGATAGCCAGCCCACTTGACGAGTAGCTGCTTCTTCGAGCCACGACCCTTTGTACGAATTACGCGTCCTATTTTGAATTGCTCAGCAGCGTCCGACATGCGTTTTGTGCCAACGTGAGCGAGCTCCTCGAGATAGAAAAAGCCGCCAATCTCCTCGCCGTTCAAATCTTCCATGATAAACGTTGGTAACTGCTGTCTGTTGGATATGCGCTTAATCTTGAAAACTTCCTCGCTAAAGTTTTTTTCGTATCCCTTTTCAAAAGTATTTTTCGGGCGACTAATGCGTACGTTAGATTCTGGCTTTGAATTTATTGATTACACCTGACGCCATCTTTTCGCGATTCTTGTAAGTCGATTGCAGACGAGCTCTTTTCGCTAAATTTTCGCGCGCTTTCGCAGCATTGTAGATGCTCACGTCACAGGGGCGCATCTTTGTACCGCTGTGTTGCGTATGATTGTAAGCCTTGATGATTTTCGGCACCACGTCGATGTAACGCTGCGTGTTATTGTGAGAAAAGTATCGCCACATTCGTTCGCGTACAGTACGGCTCAGTCTCTCCACCACAGCCGCTTTGATATCGGGGTTTCGAGCTGTACGGAATTTGATGTCGCGATTTTTCAAAAATTCCTGAAACGTCGAGCCTACAAACTCCTTACCCTTGTCGAATTGTCAATTTTTTACCAATTTTCACTATTTCCGGGTTTCCAATCAGCTTTATCAGTGTGTCGACTGTCTTGATGAATTTGGCGAAAGGTAAACGGCCGATGGGCACTTCCGACTGATCTAGTGTTTTTTTCCTGCGTGCGACAACGTCGCTAATCAGATCTATAATGTTGGAATCTTGTATGGGCCGGCCGTCTATACTGATTCTGCCAGTGCTATCCCGTGTTATCCCACTTGAGACGATCGCCGGCAACGGGTTTCCAGTGTTTCAGCAGAAGGCGCGTTTTTTGTGTCTGTCGAGTATAATTTCTTCAGTCATTGGTGCCGATGTGGCCTCTATTTCGTCGACGTCGCCCTCGTAATCGTGTTCAGCGTGACGTTTGGAATCTTTGAAAAACAGATATCGCCGCAGTACTTGTAAATAGATTTGACATTTTTCACGCTCATCTGTAAATTTATTCGAATGTAAAATTGTGTGCATCTCGGAATCGAGTCTCGAGAGATCGTCGCCGCACGTTTGAACAGAGTTTTCACACGACTCGTTTACTACTGATGGTGGTGGTGCTGCTGGCTGCACGTTTTGCATGTGCGAAAACATATCTTCGGGCACGATAATCATTTTTCTCGCACGATCCATTTTAGTCTTCCACTGCTGCTGACTTTGAATTAAATAACTTCGAGGCAAGAGCCCCGATAATCGGTGCGAGTAGAAGTGGCAAAAAAGCACCACCGTGCTGTACGAGATCTCGTTTCTTTTTCTGCCAGTCGCTGACAGATTTCTTATTACTGCAAATCGTCAATTTTCTCAGTACGTTTTTGTGCTTTATGCGTCGTCGTTTATGCGAGTCTTTGATTTTGATTACACCTTGCAAGATATTCAAAGCGCACTCGCATATGCAACGCACGAGTCTCTTGTCGGCTGTGCGTAAAAGAGCCGTACGTTGTTGGCCGTCCGTGTGACAAAGAGCGTTCAGTACAGCTACTCGTTTTCTGTTGAAATGCTTGGTGTCGAGCGCAGCCACGAGTATACAACAGCCAGCCTGTTTCTTCTTCGATGTTGTTGGTGCCATAGCTTCTCGCCTACTGTCTATGCCGAGAGCTCTGCACACCTCTTTTGTATTTTCACTTTTTACCGAATTTCGGCACATAGGCGTACTGAATATCGTCGCTTGGGAATATACACGTACGAACCCTATACTCGTCCACGGCCGCTTGAGTTAGATCAAGAAAAAGATACGAGTGAGGTCCACGCGTAGCGTCTATGTAAGCCTCCTGCAGAAACCTCGGATCTTCCGGATAAATTTGTTGCGCGAGATGCCGAATCTGAGCTCTGTCGCGAGGATTTTTAAATATAACAAGATACTTTGAATTTAAACTTAGGTCGCGCTGAGACTTTCCCTGGTGAAAAATATTCTGCGTCACCAGAAAGACCGACAAATTCAAATGATAAGACGAACGCGAGAACAAATCCAGAAGTATATCGTTCGATGATCCTCGCATCAAATCGTCGAGAATCAGTAATTTTTTCTTTCCCGTATCCACGGAGTAATCGCTTCGCTGCGGAAGTCCCTCTCGAAACTCGATAGATACAGCAGCACTCCCGCTAACTTTGAATTCACTGCGGTACGTCTCTTGCCACTCGGTATAGTAGAGCAGAACTCTGTCGAAGCGAGCATCGCACATCTCCGGCAGATGCTCGAAAAATTTTTTCAGAAACCTGCTTTTTCCAGCTCCTGTCGGTCCTGCTATGCACGCCGTAAAAGGATGCTTCCAACGCGTATCCATCTTTTCGACTAAAGCGCTCTCTTCCCGAAAAGCTCACTCACACGTCTGCCAAACGCAGTCGAGGACAGAATACCGTCCGCACGCAAAATACGTATCCGCGCAGACTAGCAGCGCGGGACATCCTTAATTCCATAGTCCGCGTGTAACTTCAGTAAAATAAATAATTATTTGTAAGACTCGCGCAGCTCGTCCTACTATCTAGTACGGTCTTCACAGCAGCATAGAAGAAAGAGGATGCTCTGCATATTATAGGGGAGCACGCCAAATAAGGAGATATGCGACGTGCAAGCCCCCTCATTGGTCGAACGGTCCTCTCATAGTTACTCCTATACGCCAAAGTGGAACCGCGAGGAGGCTAGAAGAACTATAAGAATGAGATAAGCAACATCCATAGAGAGAAATATGCAGCTTTCGAGGCTTCTGATTGGCCGTCTCTTCTCTCTCACACACACACACTAGACACAGGAATGCAAAGGGGGTGGCATGGAGGATTTTGGGTATAAAAGGCCCAAAGCACTAGGCCCGAGGAAACAGTATTTCTTAAAAATTAGAGCAACGCGGAAGCTCTGCCCGAATCCGGACAGGTACGTCGCGTCGGGATTTTACTTTTACTTTTACGTGTAACTTCTGTCAGGACTTAGATTATTTTCGTTCGTTCAAAACCGTAAAATATTTTCGACGGTTCAAAAGCTTAAAATATTTTCATCATAAGATAACAGTAGCAAGGAGTCGCTGAGGCTCGTGCAAGTCTAAAGCACGAGCTCAAAGAGAACATTTTTTTTTGTCTCTTGGGAGACGCCGCTCGAGCACCCAGCTCAGAAGTCGCTCAAAACAAGTGAGCGGCAGTCCAACACCAGGCGACCGCCGGCGAGCGTTGCCAACTTCTCAAAGCCGATCTCGGCCAACAAAGCCGCACAGCCGTCGGCGCGGCCAGCTTCCACGCGCAGCACAGTGTCGACACGAACGCAGAACTTGCAGGAGCGGCAGCCGCGAATCGGGAAAATGCAGTAATAGTAGACGTAGCGGGAGTACAAGAAAAATTCGGTCGGCTAAATTTAAGAACTAACATTTGCGATAAGATGGAGGTCCCACTCGCGGCGAAGGAACGGCTCGCAAACAACGAAAAATGCGTGACGGCGTATCAAGTTTCTTCGAAATAAAAAACATCGTGCTTGGCAATGGTCTAAGCCTAGTCCTGCCGAAAACCGGGATAGGCGATAGGCCTTGGGCAGAGAAGCTACGGCGGTAACGCACAAAATAAAGTTCACAAACAAATCGCACCTATCGTAATTCCCGCAGCTCAGCGACCCGTGTGCAAGCTCGAACTGTCCCGGGAAGAACTTGAAGTAGTATTGAGAATGCGCGAAGACCGGCTCAAAGAAAGTCGTGTAAATCAGAAGCCAATCATAGACCAATTTTCCAGCGATGAAAGCGAGAGCGAGCACCGGAGCGTGCACAAGGCGGTAGTACATAAAACGCAACGCGAAAATAAAACCACCAGACCTCGTCAGCCCAGAAGCAGAGACGCCGAGCGTCTCAGTACTGTATTATTCTAATTATTAATATCAAGTTTTATAAGTAAGCTGATTCGACTTACTTTTTGAGGTTAAATGTACCATTTTCATTTTCAACTAATTTTATTTATTACTTAGAGGTACCCATTCATAATAATTATTCCTCAGATCTTGTTTAAAATTTTGTATCACAAATTGCTTTTTAAGTTCTATAAAATACATAAATTATTGCAATTTTCCATAAGACCCTGCGTAAGAATAATGTTTTAAACAAAAATACAAATATCCTTCTTTCAAAGTACCTCCGATTCCAAAAATTTAACTGAGTCATTTTGAGAACTATATTTACTATAGTTGAGAATTACATTTTCATTTCGATTAAAATCTGTTTTTTTTTAAATCAAAAGCAAGTACTCCCAAGTATGAACATACATAAACTAAAAACACTGAGGGATTTTTGAGGGTCTAAAATTAAAAATTATTCATTTTTTAGGACATGATGTCGATGGAATTTGAAAACGATTTGGAGTACTATCTTCATACAATACTGCTTGAAGATAGATTCGAAAAGTCTTCTCAATCCTTTCAAGATCCAAAGAATTTAGAAGAATTGCTCAATAGTCCTACTCTTCTAGAACCCGCTTCATCAGATCCAGTTAACGTCAGCAAAGGCGAGTTATTATTAATGATTTTGAAGTTCAGTATGAATAATAATTTATCGGTCACTGGTATGACGAATTTATTTAAATTAATAAATACTATTTTTGAGACGTCGATTATGCCGAATTCCCGGTATCTTGCTGATAAATTGTTCAATCCTATGGACAAAGCCGAATTCCATGCCGTATGTCCAAATTGCACGGCATACATAGGTAAATTTGGTGAAATAGAAAATGTAAGGAACTGTCGAATCTGCACGTTGGAACTAGATTTAAGTAATCCTAGTAATACCAGTTATTTTATTTTACTTAATCCTTCGTCTCAAATAAAGGATATTATTAGTATCTACCAAGATCATTACGAATATGTAATTAAAGAAAGAGTTCGTGAACCCAATAGTATAAGTGATGTATGACAGTAAGGAATATATCAAATTTGTTGATTCTTTGCCAGAACAAGATAAATCAAATTACATTAGTGCAGTTTTTAATACGGATGGAGCAAACAAATTTAAATGTTCAAAATATTCTATTTGGCCTTTGTTTCTTATGCTCAACGAATTACCAAAACAAGAAAGAATGTCCAAGTTAATTACTTGCGGATTGTTTTTTAATAAACACAAACCCGACATGACTGTCTTTTTAGGTACGTTTGTTGATATGATGAATAGGTTAACCAAAGATGGTATCCCGTGCGTTATAAATGCAAAAGATCGCCTTTTAAAGTTACACATTATTAGTAGCTGCGTTGATTCCGTAGCCCGTGCACCAATTCAGGGAATCAAGCAATTCAATGGTAGGTGTGCTTGTAGTTGGTGCCTCCATCCCGGTGTATGGGTCGAAGACGCAATGAAGTACCCGTTATTGACAACTTCTATTAATCCAAGAGACCATGAAAGTACCATTAATGATATGATGACAGCTACTTCCGATCGTCCAATAAATGGTATTAAGTACCCTTCCCCGCTCATCAATTTAACATCTTTTAATATTATTTCGGGATTTGTTCCCGATTATATGCACTGCTGTTTAGAAGGGGTTGCAAAGCAGCTCACAGAATACCATATCTCATCGATGAACAATGATGACATCCGAGAAATCGATTCAAAAATAAATAAAATCACAGCTCCACACCAAATTTCGAAATTAAGTCGACCATTAAGTTGTCGAAATGACTGGAAAGCACGAGAGTGGGAAAATTATATTTTGTACTATAGCGTCGTTGTTTTGCCAGAACATTTAAGTAGAAATCATTACTATCATTGGCTTCTCTTTGTAGAAAGTTTGTATATATTACTGCAGGATAAAATTAATATTACAGAATTAAATCGAGCTGATGAAATGTTGCACATATTTGTAGCTGATACTGAAAAATATTTCGGACAGAAAGCTATGACATACAACGTCCACCAACTATTGCATTTATACACAAGCGTACTGAATTGGGGACCATTGTGGTGTCATTCAACATTTTCATTTGAGTCGGGTAATCACATTTTATTAAAAGCTGTCAAATCTTCCAAAGGCGTTCCGTATCAGATTACAAGATTTATACAAATTAATCACACAGCAACAGTTTTGCAAGAACATGTATACAAGCATGTAAGTGACGTCGTAAAAATTTACTGTGATGACATTCTGGATTCAAAGGTTCAAAATTGTTGTAAAATATCAAATATAACTTATTTCGGTAAAGGTAATAGCATTGACAATATATTAGTAGTTAACTTTGATCTATCAAAAGATGCAACGATGTATTATAAAATAATAAAAGATGGTTGTTTGTATGAGTCTGAATCACGAAAAAAAAGGAGATCAAATAATTCCTTTATTTTGTTAAACAATAATAAATTTGCGCGTATTGACAAATTTATTGTAGACGAATACAATAAACGAGAGTTTACAATTTGTAATATTATTAAAACACGTAACTATCATACTGGATACTATCACATGTTCAAAATAATTGATGAAATTGAAGCCAATTCTACTATTGTAGCTACGAGCGAAATAAAAACTATTTGTATTTATATTGATATTTTAGAAATAAAGTATATACTACCATTGCCGATTTTGTTACATTATTGACAAAACGATTTTTATATTTTTATAGAAATATATTATTTCATGCTTGAAAACTCTGTATTAGTCATTCTTTTTCCTAAAATAAACCCGATCCTGAAATTAAAAAAAAATCACTACAAATCAATGTTTATAATTAATTTATTCTAGAACATAAGATATTAATTAAATTATTGATAAATATTATTAATTGCATTTGATTTTAAAAAATAAATTATTTACTAAATAATGTTAATACAATGTTTTATTTAATGCAAATATCAAGATGATTATCACCTGATTATCAGCTGATAATCAGCTGACGTTTTGACACGATTATCACCTGATTATCAGCTGATAATCAGCTGATAATCAGATGATTATCACCTGAAGTTTTTAAGTAGGGCAAAATCTTGTTGCTTTAAATAAACTTAATTGAGAATGAAACCGCGAGTGCACATTTAAATCCTTAAACTCCTAATTCCTGACGCGCCCATTTATACTTGAGAACTTGCTAAGCCGACGCCGACGCATCGGGCGTCGGCTTAGCTTCCAAAGTTCTCAAGTATAGAATTTTGGTCTTCGAAGTTGTATTACACCTAATTGAACTAATATCACACAATTGCTTAAGTGAAGATATATAAACATAAGTCATAGTGTATGTATAAAAGTAGGTACAGATCTTGTGCTAGTAAGTATATGCTCTTTTTGTAGCGCACGCAAAGTCCTTCAGGTATACCTAATATAATATAAGTTTTAATCCCATCCGCGAAAATATATGTAGCGTACGCAAAAAACTCTGTAGCATATGCGAAACCTTTTCCGGAAAATTATTGTACGGTGTACCATACGCGAAATATTTATTTCGCGTACGCGCAGACATGCGCCGAGACAGTTTCTAATTTTTTATCCAATTATAGTAGTAATAAAAACAAATGTCTTTAATATCTATGCATTCTAAAATAAAATGCTGTTCAAATCTGGAATAAACAAAATGTTTGCATTGCAATTGCAACAAAGGCTTGCATCTGTTAACGTGAAGTGTTTATGTCAACTGAATGCTAAAGTTGAAAATCTAGAAGTAAGGAATTATAAAATTTATATTTTTTAAATCTTTACAAAAAATCAAAACCTGCATTTTAAATATTTTATAGGATTAAAATGCACATTTTGATTGGATTATTTTTAAATAGTTTAATTTTGTAATTTCTGTTTATTCAAAAGATTAAAATAAATTTAAACTTTTGTGGTTAATATTGTGTCATCCTGATGGGTCATTGATTTTTCTCCACATATATGGTATTCACGAATTCATATTCTTTGCTTGGTGGTGAAGTAAAATTTTATTTTGAGGTTAGAATTCATCAAAATTACACCACCCAAGTTTAATGCTTTAGAATACCTTTAAACTATCCTTTTCAAAATTTTTGTCTTCTAGCACAACAAAATAGGGGTTGATGTTATTTGTATGAAATTTAGTAATATGACAACTTGTACACTGAAAAAAAAGACAGCCATTTTAACAGAACTTGCACCAGTAATCCGTCATTGTATGAAGACCCGCCAAAATTATCGTAGAGTTCAGCAGTTTTAAAGTATCAGTTAGGTCGTTTCTGCTGGTGTCCCGCGTAAGCGACTAATTTTACGAGTCACAACTCGCCAAAATTACCATGCTGGTAAGAAAATCGTGTTACATAATAGGGCCTAAAATTACATCCATTATTTTATTTATAAATTATTAAATTTGGTATTAATTGAAACTGAAAACCAACAATTCAGATTCTAGATGAAATAGCGCTTCCAATGAGTCACAATTATTTTATGTATAAATTATTAAATTTGATATTAATTAAAACTGTAAACCACAATTCAGATTCTACATGAGTCACAATAGTATATGACTTAGTATGCGCTACCAATGAGTCACAATATTATATGATTTGATACGATTTATTTATTCATAATATGAGTAGAAAAAAAAGTGCCTGAAAATCGTTTCATAATAGGCGACTTTACCTTACCTCAGTCTCCTTCAAGTGTCTGCTTCAAGTGTGCGAGATTAGAATTTGTTCGGCATTCTCATTATATTTTTGATCAATATAATGATTGTGTGCTTACATATAGTTAAAAATATATAAATTAGAAAATTCAAATAATTATGTATTTTCTCATTAGTACAACACGTATTTCCGAAAAATGCCACTTATTATCATTATTAGTACACTGAAAAGAAAACACAGTTGTTTCTGCTGTAAAGTTCAGTAGTTTTAACCGTTCTGCCACTGTAACGACTGTTCAGTTAGAACAACGGTGTGCCACTGGTAATTTTGGCGAGTTGCAACTCGTAAAATTAGTTGCTTACGCGGGACACCAGCAGAAACGACCTAACTGATACTTTAAAACTGCTGAACTCTACGATAATTTTGTGCGCCGAGACAGTCTCAAAAAATTATTCAAAAAAATAGTTGAAAATATGCTATTTTTTCAATCTTTTTTTATAAATTAAGGTATCGAATAATTCTAGAAATAATTTAAGTAATAAATAAATTAAAATACATCATAAAAAAAAGTAAAAGTTAATGTTTCTTATCAGTAAATAAGTAACTCCATTTGACTATTACTTGTATGTACTCACATATTTTTTATATTTTTATAAGTTAATACAGGTTAAAATAGTATTTATGATAATGATTTCGCTAATGTAAAAAATAAATTCATATTAACCTAACAAGTATCCATGGTCTTTTGGGATGAAAAGACAAACCCTTGACTCTAGCAGATTTGGTTTCAAATTTAGTTAACATCTTACTTCTAGCAAACTACTTGATGTTAATGGATTATCTTTATTTTTTTCAAATGTTTTCAATCTAAATAAATGCTACTTTGTACACGTCACTTTTTTATAGGCACGTCACTTTAACAAAATAAATAAAGGCCACGGCACAGTGCTAAGG
This sequence comes from Nasonia oneida, assembly GCA_037356405.1. Classification (NCBI taxonomy): domain Eukaryota; kingdom Metazoa; phylum Arthropoda; class Insecta; order Hymenoptera; family Pteromalidae; genus Nasonia; species Nasonia oneida. The sequence goes on along the minus strand of JAZHPH010000281.1, from coordinate 7,968 downwards.
TCACGATCACGAAGACCAGGGTGTAAGATAAAGAGCCAAAGAGGTGGACCGACTGTCCTTCCCCCACCGCCAAACTGCTGTGACGCTTATTGAAGCCCTTCACTTCGCCTCCGTGTGGCAGCGCCACAGAAACAGTGGAGCAGATGATACACACCTACGGTCAGCGCTTGAACACGTGCGTTTGTGTGAGTACGCTACTCACCGATGCGGTCCGCAATGCGTGTGTGCGTAAATACACTACAGTTTCTTTTGTCCGTGTTGGCGCGCGGTAAAAATGCGTCTAAATTTTTAATGTTTTTATTGACATCTGCCACTTTCCAACAATAAAAGATCAATATTATTAATATACCATTTAATGATATGTATATTTATCTACAACACCCATCAGTTTATACAGGGAACTTGAATATCCACTAGGTTGACTGATGGATATCATGTAGATACAAATTGTATTATTATTATAACAAAACTAAATATTTTCAACTACTGCATTGTATTACTAATGTCATTGATACATACATTTATTATTGACTAAACCTTACTCATACATTCCCTTTGCCTACTACAAAGCGCGACAATTCTCGACATACATGTACTATTTTTCTAAAACAAAAAACGTTAATCTTAAGAGTAGTAGGGGCTGCGCGGCTACTGGGCCACCAAATACCGACGCATGGTAACTCATATTAGTAAGTCCCTGTTTTAACGACAAATCGTTGCATATCGACCGTGCTGCCAGCGGTGGCGCCCCCCATAAACCAGTGTTGTCGACGATGGCGTCACCGTTACCGATCCCCCCTCCATAGCTCAGAGTGAGCATCGGTAATTTACTTTATCGACCTGGGATGCTATGGATAATTTGGAATAGGATTTGTAGGATTAAAGGTTAAGATTAATAAATAAATACATCAAAATATTCATTTTTATTTTACTTTATTCAAAAAAAGATAGGTACATAAAACATTATTTGTAAAGACATGTATATTATAAAATCTTTCAGAACTTCTTATAACCTTGATGTTCTGGCATGGACTTCGTATTAGTGGAATATTTCTCAAAAGTATTTTTTAACCGTTCAAATTTATTAACAGGAGTAGAACAAGGTTCTCCACGATACGTAGTACATTGTTTATCATCTTGCAATCTTCCAGCGCTTTTATCCTCCTTGAGAGGTGTGTACGGAATGCTATTTCGTTTCATTTTTTATATCTATCCTGACTGATGGTTTAAGATAATTGACCTGACTGATGGTTTAAGAAACTATATAAAGACAAGCTTTATATAGTTTCAAACAAGTTTCTTAATATCACCACTTATAGGATTATACTTGACAATGCGATCATGTAGAATTAGACAATGCGCTGTAGTGTCCATAGGTATATTACGCTTACATTCAAATTCAAGACGTACGTCTACAGCTGCCTGTTTGAGTGACTCGTTTTGTTTTGAGCAGTCGATAACTATGAGCGGAGCATTTGTAATGAATTCTTCTTTGCTTACAAGGGGATCTATTACAATTCTATCAGAATAATATGCATTCTGAAAATTAGCATACATATCGTAAAGCATGGCAAACTGATTGTTTAAAATATCAAGATTCAGATTTCTATACGGATAGCTCTGAGAGTTGAGGAAAAGTTTGACATTACTAATATTACAATGATCAAAATGACTAGCATTTTGTCTTCGTACACCTTTCCTCCCTGTTTGAAAACCAAGAATGATAAAACGTGATTTTTCCAGCTGATTCGATGTTTTTATAATCCATACATGTTGCGAGGTTGTTGGAAGTACTGGATACTCATACAACTCCCATGAACAAAAACTCTTTGAAATCGGTATATCTTTTTGAATATAGTTAAATAGTTGTATTTTTCGCCGGTCTGACAGCATGAGGTAGGGCATAAGCCACTCTATACGATTGATCTCGATTTTGAATTCTTCATATGTCGGTCTCCCGTCCACCATTAAAGCCTCTTGCAAAACAGCATTCAAATCATTTCTCGATCTTGTGAGAATAAGTTCATGCTTAACATTTACAACGATTTTGCGATAATCTTCAGCGAAACCAAAAGTCATTGATAGAGGAACTGTCACATCAAACATTCCATTATTATCAGCTATATTTCCCACGTCAGTAATAGGTGTCCAGCCAGAATTTTCAAGATACTTTAGTTGACTAGGTGAAAAAGATGTGTAACCTTTCATCAGGGTTGTAGCAGCAACGTTCTTACATCGATCAATCTCTATGGCATTCATCTCATATCGAATTTCTTCAAAGAGATGACTAATAGCATTGTTCACAAAAAGGGTGTGCTGTACTGCTTGTCCATCCTGTCTAGTAATCTTTCCACAAATATGTAGAGAACTTTTTGATGGTAGAACACACAAATCTTGATGTTGTATAGCTATCCAAATTTCATCACTATTATTGAATGCAAGTGAGGTATAGGGTTGATGTGCATGAACCTCATAATGCGAGACAGATTCATCAAAGATGACAGGGGATTGTACGTTAAGAACTGATTCCATTTTTCTGAGGCACACAGCAACAACAGATAAACGTACAAGTTATTTTTTCAATATTTTTCTCGCTTGTGGTCCCGTTCTTCCTCCACCACGCACTTTGAGACCGAGACTTTGTAGAAACTGACTGTTCTGACGTGTTAATCGTTTGATCACTCGTTGCTGACTGACTGTCTGGCGACATACTAAGCTATTAATATAGCTTTTGTCAGCATTAAAAACAATACACATTTCAATGGCTTTTTAAATGTAAACGAATTGTAATAATTTCACCTCGGAGATTAATCAAATCACCATCTTTATCTACTATGCGTAGTTGTAGGTGATCGATCACTTTCACAGATATTGACAAGTAAATTATTTGTTTAGGCACCTCGATTATCTTGTAGCCTGGCGGAACTGCTGGGAAAAATTCATGTATTGTATGAACTTTCTGTTGATTTATGTATACTCCTGTCGTAATGTTACATTCAACTCGTAAAGCGTTCACTTTGAGAATAGCTACTGGTAAATCTGAATTGTGACTTATATAGGGCTTCAAAAGTCTTGGAGTGAATCCTAGTAGACGACCAATCGAGTCAGTCGGTCGGAAATCTATTTCATGACTACACATAATAACACTTCGTAATGTTTTATTATTTGGCTTGATACTAACTTTTATACCTCGAGTATCGAGGATACCTTGTAGAGTTCGATCAATATCAGGATACAACCAGGATAAAGAGTCAAAGTATTTAATGTACTATGACGTTAACAACTTGTACGGATGATAAGAATACCTTTCTATTTGAATAAATTTATAGATTAATAATGATATACTGATAAATCATTTATTTCTAGGGCAATGACTCATTCCTTGCCTTACAATGGTTTCAAGTGGGTGCAAAATCTCAATTGTAACTTCTTTAACGTCTCTGATGATGCCCCAATCGGTTATATTCTGGAAGTCGATCTTGAGTATCCGGAAAAACTACATGATGTTCACAAGGACCTACCATTATGTCCGCAGCATGTTGCACCAGCAGGCTTGAGGCAGAAAAAGTTACAACATTGAACAACAAGGAGCGGTATATCCTACATTATAGAGCACTTAAACAAGCTCTCAAAGATGGGCTTCGATTAAAAAAGATTCATCGAGCCATCGAATTCAACCAGAAGCCATGGTTGAAACCATACATCGATCTTAACAGCGAGCTGAGAAAAAACGCGAAAAATGAATTTGAGAAAATGCTTTTCAAACTCTTCAAAAATGCTGTATATGGTAAAACCATGGAGAATGAGCGTAAGAGAGTTGATGTGAAGTTGGTAAATAAATGGGAAGGTCGCTATGGTTGTGAAGCGTACATTGCTCAACCAAACTTCCATAGTTGTGCGAATTTTGATGAAAATCTTGTTGCTGTTCAGCTTTCTCGCACAGAAATCTCAATTCGTAAGCCAATTTACATCGGGTTGGCGGTACTAGATTTATCAAAGACGCTTGTTTACCGCTTTCACTATGAATACTTGCAAAATAAACTTCTATACACAGATACAGACATTCTCATCTATGAAGTTAGTAATGTGGATATGTATGCTTTGATGAAAACTGATCTTCATGAGTTTGACACTTCTGATTATCCTGCAAATAATCAGTTTAACATCCCTCTCGTTAACAAGAAAAAGGTTGGACTTATGAAGGATGAATGTAATGCTAAGATCATGACTGAATTTGTTGGCCTTCGAAGTAAAATGTACTCAGTCAAAGTACAAGGTCAAACACCTATTAAAAAGATAAAGGGTGTGCGATCATCAGTTTTCAAATCAACTATTGAGTTCGATGATTATATCCATTGCCTTCGAGAGAATACATGTATTAATCGTGAGCAAAAAAATATTCGCAGCCGTCTTCATGTCATTCAGACTGAGAAAGAGCAGAAGGTTGCCTTGAGTCCACATGACGATAAGCGGTACCTAATTTTTGATCAGACAGACACGCTACCGTGGGTCATTGCATGATAGAGGAATATCAGCTTATTGAGGCGTCTAAGAGGGTTGAAGCGAATGAAGAAGAACCCATGGTAAAAAAACCGAGAGTAGAACCTAGCTTTACTTAAGCAAGTATTTCTTATGTATGTATAGTATAACACTGATAATTATTGTTATAATAATTTTTTTCGTCGATATTGAGTTAATGTAAACACTTTTTCGTTTTGCAAAAAATAAAGATTTGTTTCTAAATAATTGTTGTATAAAAGATTAGTTTTAGTATAAATTATGTAACTATTTCTACTCAAAATAATAATAAAGAGTTTATTAAAATATTTATTATGCGCTAATTATCACAAAATAAGAATGTTAAAATTGCAAATATTTTTTCCTTAAATAGAATATTTATATAAGGTATTACTTATATATATATATATTATGAACTCCAAAAACCCCTGTTATATATACATATATACAGGCACGGTATTTCACATTTCTTCTTAAGGGTTAACATATTTAGATGCCAATATCACTATTGTATTTCTTCAAGAATTTTCATGTATTTATTTAAAAAATTTTGAGATGTGTTTTAGTTATAAGAGCTTTTATATATGTTTTAACTATAATACAATATGTATACTCATATAAAAATTAAGGATTTTTATAAATAAAGCATAAAATATATCATGAATACTGGATTTATATTTGTACTATCACCAAAACCTAAAATCCTATTCCTTCATCAGTAGCATAAAAAACTGATGAAGTCTTTGTATATGCCCTGCCTAAATATTATTAGAAGTTTCATAAGCCCTCAGGATGGCTAGATGCTCATTGCTCAGAGACTCAGCCAGCGTCTAGATGTCAGCCCCTGAACAAATCAGCCATATTGAAATTTCAACCAATCATGTTTGATAAAACAGGTTGGGTCGGTAACGGAGGCACCACCGTCGGCAACACTAGTTTATCTCAACCTTTAATCCTGCAAATCCTATTCCAAATTATCCATAGCATCCCAGGTCGATAAAGTAAATTACCGATGCTCACTCTGAGCTATGGAGGGGGGTCGGTAATGGGGGCGCCACCGTCGACAACACTGGTTTATGGGGGCGCCACCGATGGCAGCACGGTAGATATGCAATGCTCTGTCGGTAAAACAGGGACCTATTATGTGAGTTACCATGCATCGGTATTTGGTGGCCCAGAACCCGCTTGGCCTAGTAGCCGCGCCGCCCCTACTACTCTTAAGCTTAAACTTAAACTTAATCTCAAACTAAAACTCAATTACAACAAAAGCCCCCACAGGGGGGCGATGATCATATGCGACTTTCGATATTCTTATGGTAATGATATCAGTAGCTGTGGTGGTTAAGGCGCCGCGCTATCTTTTGTTAAGCTGAGGTTCGAATCCAGCTCTCGAATTTTTTTTATTCGTAGTTAAAAGAAACATATTTATTCAACTAAATATTATACATCTGCAATTGATTATTTTTGAAATTTACGCATTTCTGTTTGATTAAAACGAACCTATCTACTGTACATTTTAAACTCACCCAATTACAACTAATTAATTAAAACGCTATGAGAGTTGTAATAATCAATGTAATGGCAAAGGGAATGTATGAGTAAGGTTTAGTCAATAATAAATTTATGTATCAATGGCATTAATAATACAATGCAGTAGTTGAAAATATTTAGTTTAAAACAATTTGGCACACTTTAGCATACTTTGTCACATTTTAGCATACTTTTGCACAGTTTAGCACACGTCCTTAAAATTACCAAATTAATTCCCGGCTGAAAATAATCATATGATAATCATATGAATGTCGTATGATATATCGTAAATTCTCATAAAAATAAATAATTATTCTACCGCTATTCGATGCTTATTAATTATATCTTTCTTTGTACGGTTGATTTGTAAGTTTCATGAAAATTAATTTTTTCATAGATATTACATTGAAAAAAATCCGGACTTGTTGAGATTTTAACCCTGAATCTCGAGATTATGAAGCAAGCATTTTACCACCGAGCCATTGTGATCTTTGATATTGTCGATTACATTAGTAGAATGAAAGAAATAGTCATTATAACTTACGCGCCCTTGTATGTTTTATTTATTATTACTCAATTACTATTAGTGTGTTTCAATAAAATAAACTCATTATAATTAATTAATAATAAATAAAGCATACAAGGATGTGCTAGATAATATAATCCCTGGCGAAAAAATCACGTGATTAATAACGTGATAAATCACTCGTAAAATTTAAATATTTGTTTATATTTAAATAAATTGTTTATTTTCTATTTGAATAATTATAAAATATTTGATGATATTGATAATTCATATAAATAAATCGCAATAAAATAGAAACAAAATTTTCCTGACCAAGACTTGAACCCCGGTCCTCCACTTGACAATCCAATGTCTTACTACCTGAGCTATTTGTGCTGTTGCAAGTTGCAAACACCTAATCTAATCATACACAAAAAATAATTATTCATCCATTATTCATCTTACAGTATCCATATAAACTATATAAAGTGATAAATATAACTATATTTTATGTTTAATTTGATTAGGTATTTGAAACTTGCAACAGCACAAATAGCTCAGGTAGTAAGACATTGGATTGCCAAGTAGAGGACAGGGGTTTAAGTCTTGGTCAGGGATATTTTTTTTCTATTTTATTGCGATTTATTTATATGAATATCAATATCATCAAATATTTTAGAATTATTCAGATGGAAAATAAACAATTTATTTAAATATAAACAAATATTTAAATTTTACGAGTGATTTATGACGTGATTTTACACGTGATATATCACATGAGAAATCAAGTGATTTATCATGCGATTAATCATGCGATTATTCACATGATATTTTTGCCAGGGATGACTATTTGATTCTACTAAAGTGATCGACATCAAAGATCACGATGGCTCGGTGGTAAAACGATTGCTTCATAATCTTGAGGTTCTGGGTTCAAATCTCCACAAATCCGGATTTATTTATTTATTTGTATGAGATTTTACGATATATCATATGACAATCATATGATTCTCATATGAGGATTCGGTGGAAACTATCATATGATTCCCTGATAAATAAAGTTAATAGAAGTTGATAGAAATCAATAGGATTTTTTATCGACTTTAAGTCTAACTTTTAATACCATTTTTGCATTATAGAACTTGATAAAACGAAGATAACATCGATATAAGTCGATAAAATTCTATATGAAAAATCACATTTAAAAGTATAGATTCAATCTTCTTAAACTTCCATTGATTTCTATTGATTCTTTTCATACAAAATTGTATCGACTTGTATCGATGTTATCGCGTTTTATCAAGTTCTAATGCAAAAAATGGTATTAAGGGGATATCGGCGCGAAAGCTTCGAAAATCCGCCACGGGGTATGTTAAGAATTGGGTGAATAATTAACTCTTAACTTGCGATGTTCC
>JAZHPH010000280.1:114869-135003 GCA_037356405.1 Nasonia oneida | reverse complement strand
TTCAAAACTATTCACAGAATGATGTATTCAAGTTTATTAAAATCGATCAATTTCAATACACTTCGTCGTATTAGAAATAATTAATCAATAAATTTATTAAAATCAATTAAAAACGATTAAATTTAATCATAAAAATGGGATTTAAAAGACATTATAATCTTTTGCACTATAGTTGCTAATTCAACGTTATTAATATCAATGATAAAATAGCACATTGAAAGCAATAACAATTAAAATTGATTAAAATCAATAAATATTCAATAGTCAAAATTGAAAAATCCATTGAACCTATAGAAAAATATTGAAATAGATTGGGTTTCAATTAAGTTCAATTGCATTCAATAAATATTTTTTAGCAGGGTAACACACCCAATAATATATATACCGGATACCGAAAATGCGCAAATGTAGGCACAATGTTTTCATACAGCTTCGCATCCCAGATAACAGCACGGGCTGTCTCCACCAAGACGTGTTGTGCCGCACGGCGTGCTGGCCGTGTGCCGTCTCTGTGCTGTCAACCCCGCCGATAACCCCCAATAACATCGCGTGCCGGGCATTTTAGGGTCACGCGTGCTGGCCGCTCGTGCCGTCATTGTGACGTCCCCAAGACATCTTTCGTTGTAATTTTCGAAAAAAATTTTTTCCGCCATTCGGGAAGTTATAATGTTGACATTTTGGCGGCACGGCGTGCCAGCACGCGTGCTCACATTGCGACGGCACGAAACTTTGTCAGAGTGACGGCCATGTGTGCCGGCTGTGTTGGCTGCGAAACTTAGAAAATTTTCGGTCGCACAATTCATGAAACAAGGTTTTTCAATGTATTATATATTGATACTGATATTGTTAATTTGGGCTATTATTTATCCACCGGACTTTGTTCCTTGCCAATTTTTATTAATTATATTATTATGACTACTCTTTCATGACTACCGAATTTATAGCAGCCTGCCAGTTTCGCGCCTTACACGAAATAAGCGGCGAATATCAATGTTGTTAAACGCGTTAATAATAATTTTGGTCATTGTTTATTAAAATAATTTGCAACTTTATTAACATCAATAGCTGCTCGCAGTACATAAGGACACAATTAGCTATGACTTGTAACAAGTGTTCGTGGTCGAGTGTTAAAGTGCCAGCCTGCTAACTGAAAGGTTCAGGGTTCGATCCCCGTTAGGGTTTTAATTTTTTTGATTTTTCTTAATTTAAGTGCCGGCACGATGCTTGCACCGCGTGCCAGCATTGTGCTGAGCACAATGCCGTCATTTCCGTGTCCCAGAGCAGGGGTACCTGGACGTCACGCGTGGCCCATTCCGAGCAGTCTCGGTGCCGTCATTCGGCCGACATAATGTTATCGGCCCAGATAACATCCCGTGCTGAGCATTTTTGGGTCACGCGTGCTAAGCACGCGTGCTGCTGTTGTGCTGCCATTGTGACCACACGTGTGGAAAAAAATTTTTGAAAATTTTGTCAAAGCACGAATGCAGGCACGAATCGAGCACGATGCGAGCATGCCGTGCTGGCCAGGCGTGTCGGCAATGTGCCGACTCGACGTGCTGGCAAAATGCCGGCACGATTTTCTGCATTTTTTCGACCATTCATGCCGGTACGTTGCTGACATTTTGACAGCATTACGTGGAGCACGGTTTCGCCATTTTGCGGTCGACTGCATATGCTTGGCACGCGTGCTCGCATTCTGCCACCACTTTCCCGGGATTCCGTGCGCGGCGAATTTTGATTTTCGAACACGGCGAGGCGGCACAGTGCTGCCACGCCATGCTGCATAACTTTGGCACGCATGGAGCATTTTACGTACAATTTGCTGGCACGAGTGCTAAATTCTTAAAAATTGATATTGCGACATTATTCGTCGTTTTATTTATAACAACAAGCAACAAAGTACATCCAGACGTGATATTTCGTTGCTTTTGTTGACGTATGACGCTGTGAAACAATATTTTGCAATTTTATATACAAATTACAATTGAACTCTTCCGCGACGTACTTTTTCATGCATAAAAAAGCACGGTATACAATATCAGTATTAATTTTATTATTTATGTATAATATTTATTTTTACAACGGTCATATTTAATAATATAATTACATGTATTTTTAATAAAATGCACACCTTTCTGTATCGAGAATTACGTCGAGCGAACATTTAAATTCGCGCCTAAAAATGGCACGCCGCTCTGATAAGATGTGATTTTCGCTTGTCTTTGACTTGTGACTATTGTTAACCACTGTTGAAAACTATATCTCTTTGTCTATTGGCGACTCGTGCGTTCACTAGAAAAAATTCTCTCGCTGACAAATTATTGAATTTCAATAATTATATACAGTGCCCCATTGCAAAATCTCTCATCTCACAACAATATAGCTTCCATTGGTAAGTGTGAGATAATAATTTATTATTGACTTAACAATTTTCGCGTGATTGGAAATACAAAAGGGCTGATTAGAGGTTATGAGCCCTTATCGTTGTGCGTTAAAAATTATTGCAAATATATTGCATAATTAGGTTAAAAAAATGTAATTCACTTTGTGTTCTGTCGATTCGCGTAAAATTTCACAAATTATTTTGCTTGTGTCTGTGTGTCTTCCACCGACTCGGCCAGATCCGGATAGTTGAGAAATCAGCTGCAATCTCTAGAGGACTGTTCGTCGGGGACCCTCGTCTTCGTCCACCTACACCACGGTCTACCGAAGGTTTCCCAAGGCAGGTCCAGGAAGTCGCAGTTTCTTCGAGCAATCGGGAACATTAGTTTTGCTTATATTTTTAAATATATATATATATATATATATATATATATATATATCATATATATACACATATTTTTTCTAAATTCTGTTTTTTAACTTTTTGAGGTAATCATCCATCATCAGGATCACCATCAGCTGGGCAATCACATCTTTGCTTGCAATAAAGGTATGCACACGTAAAGACAGTGATTGTCAAATTATTATTATATTAATCATTAATTTATTCGTGTACAGCTGTTGGAACCAGTGTCGCAGACAACAGTCTCGCATACATCTGTACACCTTTTAATTTAATAATTCAATTTACAGCTTGCGGAAAACTAGCTGCCAAAAGTAGAGGGATTCTGGAAGGCTAAACATCTGTCATCGTGCAAATACTTGCAGTCACATTCCTTCAATTACAGTAGGTAATAACTTTTATAATATTCAGTTGAAAAGTGTTCACTGACTATATGTATGAAACTTAGTATCAGGACTATAAAAGTGAGTAGATACCTTAAATAGAAAATTAAATAGAATTTTGTGTACCAGTTTACCTGAAAACCTACACCAGCTGGCTTTTCACTCCATGACTGTTTTTTACTCACTGTATTTCTAAATATTGAAAAGAACAATTACTTGAGGTTTATCAATTATTTTTATTACATTAATGTCTTTTTGTTCGTGTAATCTTGAATTAAAGTTTAAATAATTTTAATTTTTGACTTAAAATAGTATAGCTGAAAGTACTGATTAGTAACTCTGATTAATGAAAATTGAGAATTATTTATTGTTTCCTTACATTGTTTAATTCGATTTTTTTTACAGAGGTGTGTTATTTTCTACATAAGAAAAATGTTGGCTGTACGACACTTGCGTACAAGGAAACCAGCAGAATCTTTGTCCTCTGAGTACAGGATACGAAGAAATCGTATGCTTGAGAGAGCCCGTAATGAATATTTGAAAATGAGCTTGGTCGATGAGAGTAGTCGTGTTCCCTCCGTAAACTCGATTGTCGAGGGTGATGTTTTTTCGGCTCCTGACGATGTAGTAGGGCTTCCCATCGATGATGATTCAGCGCAGCATGCTAATGATGATTCTTCCAATGAGAATGCTCAGAATACGTGTTGTGTAGGTGATCACGATGATGATCCTGGTCGACGTGATTCCGATTCAATGTCGTGTTCAACAACTGCGTCGTTTCAAAGAAATGAGAGTTTACCGGATTTCGAAGATAGGCTTGCCGCGGTCTTTACTGAACAAAATATGACGCATCGTCAAATAAAGGCGGTTTTATTAGCCTTGAAAAGTCACAGTTGCTTCTCAGAAATTCATATCGATCCACGAACAATTTTAAAAACGCCGGTACATTCGTTATCTCCGATTAGCAGCCTTGCCGGTGGCGAGTACCTCCACTTAGGTACGGAAGTTGCGATAAAAAAAATTCTTCAGTCGGCTCCTACTTTTATGATTCCCGATGTTCTTAAATTAGATTTTAGCACGGATGAAGCCTCGCTCGACAAAGCTAGTAGTATTTTAATGTGGCCCATACAGATTCGTATCGCTAATATTCCAGCGAGCTCTCCAGAAATGGTTGGTATTTTTCGAGCTTCTAAAAAACCAACGTCTGTCACAGAATTTTTTCATTCATTCGTAACGGATATGCGCTCCTTACTGCAAAATGGTGTTCAATTTGGTGATAAAAACAGATGCATCGAATTGAGATGTTTCACCGCGGACGCACTCGCTCGAGCTTTTGTCTTGTGTCATCGAAGCCACAATTCTCGATTTCCTTGTTCCAGGTGTTGTGTGCAAGGCGAATCCGTTCGTTCAGGAGTTATGGTTTACAGGGGGACCAAACACCCTTTGCGCACGGAAGATGATTACAGGTCAAGAATTGATCGAGACCATCACAATATGGTTGAACAGACTCCTCTTGCTGATCTTCCTTTCGACATCGTTTCTAATACCGTCTTCGATTACATGCATCTTGTATGCCTCGGTATAATGGAGAAAATCCTACAAGGTATAATCGACGGCAGATTTGTGAAATCGGTCAAGCTCTCCGCAAATCATATCAAACTTATGACCGATCGATTAGAACAGGTATCGAAATTCTGTCCTCGAGACTTTGCTCGGAAACCTGTCAATATTGACAAGCATGGCAAATTTAAAGCCACCGAGCACAGACAAATACTCCTTTACAGCGGTGTGAGCGTTTTCAATGGTTTGGTCAATTCAGCTGTTTATAAGCACTTTCTTTTGTTGCACGTAGCTATCAGAATTCTCACTGATCCCAATCACACGCCACAAGCTATCGATTTTGCCCAAGAGTGTATCGAAACTTTCGTTGATTTAGCCTCCGATGTGTACGGCGTTGAATTTGTTTCTTATAATACTCACACTTTGCTACATCTTCCAGATGACGTTAGATCTTTTGGACACTTGGATTCGTTCTCAGCTTTTCCGTACGAGAATAATATGACCTTTTGTCGGAAATTGTGTCGAAAACCAAATCAGCATTTGCAGCAAATTTCAAATAGAATTCATGAAAGTTGTCGTACAGCGTCGAAACCATATGTTGATCCAAATCATTTGAAATTTGTTAAAAATCACGTTAATGGTTCGACACCCTCCTCCGTGATCGATAATAATAATGACGACAACTGTAGACAATATAAAAAAGTTATTACTGGGGATATTCACTTATCCATTTCACAGCAGGATAGCACTGTAATGCTTAAAAATGGCTCTATAGGTGTCGTCAAAAATATTATCGATTACGAAAAAAAGGGATGTCATCTTCTTGTACGAGTTTTTTCAAAAGTGGAGGACCTTTTTAAACTTCCATGTGATTCATCTTTAGTCGATGTTTTTCTCTGCTCTCTACCGATTCCAGAATTGACGTTAGTTCCTCTAAATCAAGTCATCGCCAAGTGTTTCAGGATGCCTTACTGGTCTCCCGAAATTCCAACAATAGATTCTAATTCTCAATTTTTCGTCGTCGTAAAAATTATGTCTACTAGCTTATAAAATTAAATCTTCATTTTTCTAGCGTAGTTCATGTATTCTTTCGTTTCGTAACTGCTTATTTGTCGTTATCGTTTTTTCGATTCTTTACTAGAATGGCTGACAAAAAAAAGAAGAATGTTGGAGCGCTTTCAACTGAAACCGCAGCAGCCAAGCTGACGAACAAGATGTCTTCGTTCTCCGTGTCTACAGGTACCTTGGGAAGAAGTGCTTTTTCTACTGAAAAAGCTAATCTCTCTCAACCGCTGATGAAACAACAGCAGCAGCCCGGAAAGTCTCTGCAGCAGCCCCGAAAGTCTCTGCAGCAACCACCATCGCAACAAAAGCCGCTGCAGCAACCATCAGACATAAAGAAGCGAAAGCCCCTTCAGCAGCTACAGCAGCAGCAACAGATACCGCAGGGAAAACCGTCGCAGCAAGATCAGCGAAGACCACCACCGCAGAAGAAACCGCAGCAGCAGCATGAACCGCCCCGGAAAACACTGCAACCTCAATTGCATCAGAAAACTGTGCACAATCAGCAACCACTATCGCAGCGGAAATCGCAGCAGCCGGATATGGTACCACCACGAGCACAGCGCAATGATGTGCTGAATGAATCAGCACGGCAGACTTTGGAGTGCGTTTTATGATGAAATATTTGGTATTGAAAAATTCATTTCACTCATTTAATTGTATAATCGCAGCTCCATCAACAGAAGACTAGCAGCCGTCGAAGGAACGCAACGGTATCATATTTATTATTTGCATTATATATTTCAATAAACAAAATTAATTTATACTTACGTTTATAGCGGGATCGGAGAGACGCTGAAGCAGCTTAAGGATGTGACAAGGTATGCTACAAATTATATCATCAATCAAACATGTAATCAACATAATTTTTCATCTACATAGATTGTATTAATATTTTCATTTTCAGTTCAATCGATGAGAGGCAGAAGAAGACGGAACGAAAAGTGACGTACGTGTCGACCATTTTATTCCAATATGTATTGAGTAATATTTTTTAATTAATCAAAATTAATTATTGATTATTTTCTAGAGAGATTTATAATATCCTAAAAAATTTGATGGCCGCGCAATCTTCTGCAGCGAGAACTCGTCCAGAATTTTTGCCATTCAAAACAACGGCTGACATTGTTGCCTTCGATCATCTCGATGATGATCAGTTTGATGCTCTTGTAAGTATTTGCATCCACTTTTATAAAGACGCTTGATGGTATGGTATTTTAATAACTATTCATTAATTAATTCAATCGGTTTAGGTCCATTACTTGAGATACCTTGGAGGTGCGAATGAAACTGACGCTGCTGCGATTTATTTCAAAGCCTGCTTCAAGTTTGGCGAGGATTTGTTCCGGCATGTGACTTGACATGGATCCAAGTCTGACAACCAGATTTTGGCGTTGAAAGATACGCGTTTCGCTTTAGCTTGCACTGGTATGTATATTTTAATTTATTGTTTTTTGTCGATGGTTGAATTAATTTAAACCTTTTCTTTTAACGCAGAGGCTATGCCCATCATAAAGGAGATCCTCAGGAAGCCGAACAAAGTAGAAATTGCGACTGCGATGACGAAGGCTTTGAAGAGCTCCAAGGAAGCCTATCGTCGTGAACGCAAGAGAGTTGCACCACCGGCCGAACAAACGACTCCCGTCAGGAGGCAACGCCAAAATTATCCGCCGCAGAACAACGCGGCGGAAAATTCGGACGCCGAGAACGACGCACTCTTTGAGGGCGAACAGCAGCCGAACGATAAAGACCAGCGCATCGAGCCGTTCGACGATACACAGGTCATCGAGGAAATAGTAGGCGAAGAAGGTGAAAGAGTAGAAGAAGGAGAAACAGAAGGAGAAGGAGAAGAAGGTGAAGAAGTTGACGAAGAAGTAGCTGAAGAAGAAGCTGAAGAAGATGAAGACTACGAGCAAGAGGAAGAAGAAGGAGAACTGGAGGAGCAGAAATCGTACGTGGGCGACTCCAATTCACAGTCGATCAACTTCAACCAGTTGGATTTTGAATTACCGGAGGATGAGTTCCCGGAATGAGCTAAGTCACCCGCTTATTTATTGATGCATTTATTTATTTAATTCATGTAATTTCTTTGCAGCTTAGTAGAAAAATATAGATCAGTTTTGCTCTTTGTTTTTAGTTTCTTCAAGTAGTTTCTTTTAAATAAATGATCTGTATTTTTTTATCTAAACGCTCACTTACATTTTCTTTTCATTGGTAATTTTCGTTTACTATTAATTTTTTCTTTTGTATTAGTTTTTTTATTGTTTGTAGTTAGTGTTAAAAATGTAAGAGAGCGTTGGAGGGGCTATTGACAGTGGTTGAGCCTCACAGAAGGGGGCGGCGGTGGGGCCCCCTTCACTCCCCCCCCCCAAAAAAAAATTAATGCATTTTTTGTCCAAGGTAACTGTAACGATGACATGGTACAAGAGCGATGACGACGACCTCAACAAAGCTTACTTGCGGTTCCCCAGCTACGGAAGTTTGCTCATCAGGTCCTCTTATTTTATTTACTTTCATTCTTTTTTTATTCCATCGATAACTTTATTAATTGTTTTTATCATTTTCTCTTTTGGAGGTCATCACTTTTTCCGGATCAGCAACAGCAGCACGCAGATGTATTTATGAAAAAGTAGCAGCCATCAGTTGACTCACTCAAGAAACAAGAACTGTACTCATAATTTTAGGTATAAATTTATTTCATCATAATGATACTCTCTTAATTGTAATGACTTTCATCAGCACTTTGTATTATTACTACTATTGTATTATTCTCTAGAATTTACTGATGTAAATCATTCCGATCAAGACAAAGTATTTAACAATCATACTTATAAATTACACTCATTAAATGTAAAGCCGGGTGTGCCTGTTCAGATGAACAGGTACACAGAATGATATTTAATTATAAATATTAATGCACTTTCTTCTCTACTCACTTTTGTGGTCCTGATACCACCAAGTTTCAGTGCTATAATTAGAAATTTATTCTAATGACAGTTATAGTAATCATCTTTCCAGAGAGCAATCTTTTCAGTGTCATTAAAATAATTTTTTACGCAAAGAGCTGAAACTTGGCATCAGCACCATAAAAGTGACCAGAAAAGAATCCAACTTGATATTTACCATTAAATATTATGTTATGTACAAGTTCACCTTAACAGCTTCACTCGGCTCTTCAGAGAATTACTGTAATTTATAGGAATCATTTCCAAATAGTCTCTCTTCATCATACTGGGCTCATAATATAATAAATAATATTAATTTTTTAATCATTATTTTCAATATTTTCTTTTTTTATGTTAAAGCAAGAGCTGCAGAGAGCAACGAGGCTTTGCACAACAGCAGGAACATCAAATCAAAAAAGTTTATGTCTATATGTTTTTTTATTTTCATTGTATTTTGTATTTACATTGTATTATGTATTTTCTCTATTTTATTTATATTCTATTAATAAAATAATTCAAAACAAAGATTTAAAAAATTCATTTTTATGCCCGCAAAATGCCACCAAAACCGACAGCAATATGCCGACACATTCGCAGCACGCGTGCTGCCGGAAAAATTTTAAAAATTTGAAATGCTCGCAAAATGCAGGCACAACGACGGCATTTCATCGTCATAATGTGCGCACATCCGCAGCACGCATGCTACTCGTGCCGCGCACGACCGCCGTCACAGAAACCGAGCACATGCTGAGCATATGCCGAGCAATTGCGGAGGTACCTGGCAAGCACGCGTGCTCCACGATTTTGGCGCTATGCTAGCACTGTGCCGACGCAATGTTATCTGGGGGGTCGTGGCGGGGTATTGGGGTATGTCCCCGCTTGACAGCACACGGCCAGCACGCCGTGCGGCACAACAAGTCTCGGTGGATCGAGACAGCACGTGCTGTTATCTGGGGGAATTCTAAAGGGAAACGGAGCGCCACCTAAAGGGAAGATTTGTAACGGTCTGGCAACACTGTACGCATGGCGTCCGAGTGTAGGACTAGTATACGCACCGTACACGGTGATGGAAGCTTTATACAAAATTATTAATTAAAAATAGCGTATATCACAAAATCTTTTTTTTTGCGTCAGTGCGTTTTAGGCAATTTGACAATATAGTTCAAAAGGTTTGGTAAATTTCTGTCTGATTCGATCAAGAAAAAATAATAGCCGTTTTGGAGCAAACAGCTGATCGTTGTTGACACCAGGATAGTTATTGGAATTATTTGCGCATGTATAATCCTATGTAAAGACAGTTATAGATATGCAATTTAATCGTGAAATATTTAATTTTAAAGATATTTTGTATATTACACTATAAAGTGTAATCTAACTTTTTGCAGGTATGTCTGCAATCAAGTATACATATATCAATGTATTAATTTATATAAATAATTAATAATCCAGTACATAATTAATGAATATATTACCTGGCATCATATAATCATCTTTTATAAAATGTAATGAGCATACTCTAGCAGTAGGGCTGTACTTATTCATCTTTAAAACTTCTTCCCAAGCATTTCTTCAATCAACCACTTCATGTTAACAAAATTTGTTGATAATCGTAACATGACTTCAACCAGCATTGGGAAATGGATAAAATCAAACTGTAGGCTCTGTTTTGAAAACACTTTTGCATCCAAATACATAACAGGTAACGTTGCTGCTATTTTTATGAGGTAAAAATCTCATACATATTTTTCTGATCCGCACTTACAGATTATATTACACTATAATTGATTAAATATCTTTAAAACAAAATATTTCACCATTTAATTGTCGTCTTTGCATATCTACAACTGTATTCACATAAAATTATACTTGCACAAATAATTACAATAATGATCCTGCTGTTTGCTCCAAAATGGCTATTAATTTTTTTTGGTCAAATAAATAAAACGCGTTGATACAAAAAAATGTTTGTGATATACACTATTGTTAATTAATACGATTCTATAAACTTTCCATCCTCGTGTATAGTGTCTATATCAGTCCTACACTAGGACAGCATATACACCGCCATGATGGTGACGTCAGCAATGCTGTTATCTTGCCAATAGAATAGAAGACAGACTCTTAATTAATTACTTATTTACATTTTACCTAAAGTAGCAGTGCACTGCAAACAGTGACACAGTGGGCACTAGGCAGTACAAGCATAAAGCGCTGCAGGTATATATTTGTACCTGTGCATAGGAGTATATAGCCAAAACTCAAAAACAATATATACAAAAATCAGTGCATCTGTTAATCGTTGTTATTTACAACATATATTCTCCTTTACGGAGAATAATGTCTCTACAAGATCAAAATTATCAAAAAACATCACATCGAAATGATTTTCTCTCCAAATATCATATGATATCTAATAAGCTTAAAAAGTAAGGTTGTAATCATTATAGTAATAAATTTATTGTATTTACAATTGAGGTTAATGCTGCTTTATTTATAGACGATTTCTTCGAAAGCCAAATGTGTCTGAAGCTTCTGAGCAGTTTGGTAATTACTTGTTGCATATATTTCAATCAAGTGTCTTTCTTACAAAATAAGTAGTACTATGCTTTATTTTATTTTTTATTTTTTATCCATTATAGAGGCTTTGGCAGTCAGTTGCGAACAAAAAGAACTTGATCAATATGCTGGCTGGTGTTGGCTAGCAGCAGCTAGGTGCCAAGCTACACTGGGAAATCAAATTTCTGAGATAAACCTTCTTGCTAGAGCAGGATGCCAGTTTATTATTGCAAATAATAAAAACAAGGATATTGGGTGTCTTTCTATAAATAAAGAAGATTTACAAGCAGCTATAAATGCTCTTAATCATGCATTGACAAGGTGTAACAATCAACAAGGTTTTGAAGTTCTGTCTTCAGGATTGGCAATGAAATTGTCTATGAACCTTGGAGCTAACTCAGAAGGAATTGAGTACATCCGAAAGGCAGCGCACTCAAATCCTTCTGTACAGGCAATAAATATTCTTGTTAGTTATTTTATAAAACAAGGTAACTTCAGATTTTATGTTGAATTTGAAAGTTAAGTATATAACAATACTTTGTATAAAATTTATCAGGTGACTATGTATCCGCATTGCAAGTTCTCACAGAATTGGTAGAAATGATAGAGAATCACCTTGGCTCCAGAGTGATAAGCAATTATAAGAATGTGTTGCATAAATGTGAAATCAGTAGAGTATTGCTACTCTTGATTCTGCGACCAACGCCTCAAAGATTGGCACCTTCACTAGTTCAACTGTTAGAAAAATATGCTTGGGCCGAGGACAGTCCTATCTCTGGTACTTTCTTAATTTTTTTTAACAATGTCTAACGTTAAAAGTGATGACCACATTGTTTATTTTGTTTGGCAGTACCCAACATGATGGAAGATGAAATGTTGCTTCTTCAGTCTCTTGTGCTTGCTTGTCAATCCCATGATTATGAGGCTTTGTTGGCACTTGAGAGTGAATTGTGGCCATTCTTCGACCCAGAACAGAAAGAATTACTGCAAAGCCTTGTTCAAACATTTAGTAAAGCATGAAAAGAACCAGTAATTGAGTTATCATAAAGTTATAACATTTATTCAATATTGGAGCCGAATTTGTTATTTCTAACAAAATTTATTTTGTCACAGACGCACACGTTTGCAACGCAAGCTGCGAGACGAGTCATAGATATGAGTCCGCGCAGAGCCGTGCTACGATGCATAGCATGCGCTTGTCCCTGTGCTTCGCGCTTTTGCCCGCCTCAAAAGACATCGCCACCTCATTCACTCTTCTGACGTCCTCCCCTGTTTCACCTTCTCACTAGAATCTCAAATTTTTTCCCCCAACGTTGAACTAGACATAGGCCGCGCTATCAAACGCTCCCCCGATCCGGTTAAAGACTTCTTTCGCGCTTTCCAACATCCCCTTTCCTCCTCTGTCGCCTTCTACACGGACGGATCCAAAACTAACTCCGGATCCTACGTCGGCATTGGGATACACTCCCCGAACCTTCGCCTTGACCTCCGTTATCGCATTTCATCCCTCGCCTCTATCGCCTCCGCCGAAGCGCTCGCGATTCAGCTCACCCTAGAATATATTGAACTACACCAAATTCCCCGCTGCACTATTTTCTCGGACTCTCTCAGTACTCTTCAAGCTATTTCTAGCCTTCACGACTTCATTCCCTCCGCCAATACCTCCATCTTTAAAATCAAACTTCTTCTTGAACGTCTCTCTAACTCTAACCACACCATCCGCCTTGCCTGGATTCCCAGTCACTTGGGTATTCCTGGCAATGAACGAGCCGACCTTCTAGCCAAAGAGGCCTCAGGCGCCGGTATCTATATTAATTTTTCTCTTCCCTTTTCGGACTTGTTCCCACTAACCCTCTCACTATCTCGCTCTGAATTTAACAACTATCTCATCCACTATCGCACTAACACCGCTCGTTTTTACTTCTCTTCTCTGCGTCTCGACTCTCCAAAACCTTGGTTTCACTCTTCAGGTTCCGACCGCGCCTCTATTACCACTCTCTGTCGCATGCGCAGCAACCACTATAGCCTAGCCTCTAGTCTTTATGATAAGAATCTTGTTGACTCTCCCCTCTGTCCCTGTGGTGAAGACCTGGAAGACCTTAACCACGTTTTCTGGGCCTGCCCTCGCTTCGACCTTCACCGCCCTCGCCTTTTGCGCTCCCTCGCTAAACTCAAACTGTTTCCCCCTTCTGCATCTCCTCCTTTCTCTCTCAACCATGCTCTGCCTCTTCTGACTTCCTCCTTCGCTTTTTATCTGACTGTGACCTCCATATCTAACTTCCTCTGCGCTCCTCTGCTCTCCATCTTGCCTTGACTCCGGTCACTGCCTGCCTTTTTTTTTTTTTTGGCATATCTCCCTCTCCAGGAGACAGGGGTTCACAACCCCGGCCTCTCTCGGGCGTCCCCCCGCTGGCTCGGACCCCTCCGAGCCTGCGGGGGGGCCTTGGGGATGCCACCCTTTTTGTTTCTCTGTTGCAGGTCCCAGGCACTCGGATCAAGGAGCTATTCATATTTCGCATTTTCCCGCTTACTCCCCACGCATGCGCTGCATGCCCCGACTGTTGATGGCCGTACAGACCCCTGGAGCCACTAACCACAAATAGAATAGAATAGAATAGCATGCGCTTGCATCGTAGACGTTAACTCATTGGTTAGAACTTCCGCTTGTCAATTTCGAGGTCTGCGGTTCAAGCCCGCGTCTACTCTTCTTTGCTTTCCAACTCGACTCCTCTTCGTCCGTTACGCTTGGGATCCCTTACGGAGAAAATCGCCGGTGTAGAACCCGGCAAAAATAGATCTCCTCAAACGAAGCCTCAAACCCACTACAGATTCCTACCATACCCCCTCATAATTCCTCCGATCTTGCATACTATGCAAACTACGCATGCTATGCATCTTGTAATACGACTGTGACGTCGCGCAAATCCCTAGGCAATGGCTTTGGGAGCACAAAATATACTAATCGCGGTTTATTTGAACGAACATTGAAATGCTCTGTACAATCGCGAAATGGTTTCAAGGTGATGAATAGAATAGAACACAGTGTTTGTAGTTAAACCAGTTTTAAGGATGTATATTGTCTCAAAAACCTAAGTACAAGAATCTACTAATTATCTGACTCTAATGCTAAGCTGATAATTCTACCCTGTTAAAAATAGTCAATAGAGATCAATTAAATTATTAATTGAATTCTAAACTATATTTGAATCCCATTTATTGCATAAAAACTCTACTAAAATAGATAAAATCAATAGGAATCTATAGGAATCGATAAAATTCTACACAAAAAAGGACTAGTAAAGTTAATAGAAACCAATGTTTGGTATTAACTATCGACTCCAATTCTTGTTTTTCGTATTAAAATCTATTGACTGGTTGAATCTAATCGATTTTAATCGGGTCCTTATACAAAAAATGGTATTCAGAATTAGCATAGAATTCGTTGTTAATTTAATCGATTCCGATTGATCCTTATTGACTATTTTTAGCAGGGTACTGACTCGCGACTCTGTCTGTCCTCCGGAGCGGCGGTGATGCTGCAAGACCTCTGCTGCTGGCGTTGAGGACGTGACCTTATATGGAGAGATGTAGTCTTGACAAATCAGAGCGACTCCGCGCGGACTTCTGAACTGCGAGCTCGAATCAGCGTCGGTTCGCTGGGCCTACGTGGTGGTGGAAAATTCGGAAAGCGGGCGAGCACATTATGACACACTTCGCGCATACGTGTTGACCACCCTAACTCTCAGTCCTCAGTTTTTATGATGCATAAAAACTGAGAGCCAATACTCGTACAATGGCATCTTTCTTTGCACTACTTCTAAGATTTGTGCTCTATTTTCCCAACGGCTGAGTGATCAAGAATACAGAAATGCTTTCCCGGCTGAAAATAATCATATGAGCACTCATATGAGGATCATATTATAATCATATGAGAATCATATGAGCACTCGTATGAGAATCATATGATACTTTCGACCGAATTCTCATATGATTCTCATATGATATACCGCAAGTTTTCATAAAAATTGATTCTCTTACTTATTTCTACCGCACTCTGACGCTTATTAGATTTCTTTTTTAGTACTGCTTTGTTAGCTGCTTTTAGAATTTATTTTTGAATAAATATTGCCGTGAAAAAACTCAGACTCGCGGAGATTTGAGAACCCGGGATCTTCCGATTATGAAGCAAGCGTTCTACCACTGAGCCATCGTGGTGTTTGATATCTTTAGATTCAAATCGTCATTATAACTTACACGTGCTTGTATGTTCTATTTATTATTACTCGATTACAATTAATTAGTTTATTTACAAATAATTAGTTTACTTCTTAGATTACAACTTATTAGTTTATTTTCTTTATTAAAATTGGTTTATTTTATTAAAACATAAAACATAATAAATTAATTAGTTTATTTTCTTGATTACAATTAGTTTATTCTATTAAAATATATTAAATGAAATCGAGTAATAATAAATAGAACATACAAGGACGTGTAAGTTATAAGGACGATTTGAATCTAAAGATATCAAAGAGCACGATGGCTCAGTGGTAGAACACTTGCTTCATAATAATTTATTCAAAAATAAATTCTAATAGCAGCTAACAAGGCAGTACTCAGTAGTACTAAAAAAGAAATCTAATAAGTGTCAGACCCGGTAGAAATAATTAGTTAGATAATCAATTTTTATGAAAACTTGCGGTATATCATATGAGAATCATATGAGAATTCGGTCGAGAGTATCATATGATTCTCATATGATTATCATATGATCCTCATATGAGTGCTCATATGATTCTCATATGATTATTTCCAGCCAGGTTTGTACTTTCTCTAAAGATTTTATAAGATGTGTATAAAATATACTCGATTTTATTAATAAGAGTTTGAATTACGCGCTTATATTCAATCACGTGATTACGGCACACGGCTCTGGACTATGTGTGACGAAACTTTTGGTCATCACGTCAACGAGGACTAGTAGGTACGCTCTGAATATTCCTCTTGTAACATACCGAATGCATGTAACATCGGATGCCACCATTAAAACCGCGGATAACTCGCAACTCTCACACTAGACATCCCTGTTGAAAATAATAACGTCATTTTATGACGTCATTGACTGATGTCATTAAATGACGTTAAATGACGTCATTATATGACGTCATTTGAGGCTACAAATTGGAACCTTTTATAACGTCATTTTATGACGTCATTATTTTCAACAGGTTGTACTTCTAAATACTTTTGGCTAACGCCAAAGAAATATTGTTTTTTAAATATTTTTTGTTTAATAAAATAATAAAAAATTATTAATTTCTTGGACATTAGCCCCCATTTTCCGTACTACCATCATCCGGATGGTAGCACCTATATAGGCAACCATTTTATCAATTTTAAAGTATTTAAGAGTATAAGTATTTAGAAGTACAACCTGTTGAAAATAATGACGTCATAAAAGGTTCCAATGACGTCATAAAATGGCGTTATTATTTTCAACAGGGATGACGCGTGAAATTCAAAACGCACAGTATAAAAACGCCGAAACTCGAAAACTCGGGAAGCATTAAAGAACCGTAGAATGTAGGATTATCACTCGTCTCTCAGGAGGCTATAGAACAATAAAAGCGTCGCTAATGGCGAGAAGCATAAGCAGCCATAAAACAGACACCTAAGCCGAGCACTAATGACGGTCTGGGGAAACCCAATGCCGTCCAACGGCACGGAGAGGGCAGCAGCCCAGCAGCACAGCAGAGCCAGGTTAACGCGCGCGTTCGCCGCCGGCTTTGCGACGGACCTTTCTACCACTCCAGCCACATACGCGCGCCCTCCCTCAAGGCCCAAAACGCCATCAAGGAGGGAGAAACCGAGAGGAGATGCTTCAGAACGAGAGAAGATCAAGCAGACCACTCCGAGACGTGCTCCGATCCACACCACAGTTTATTTGTAACCTACAGCCGAATAAACAGAAGACCTAGTACATTATTCTAAGTCCTGCTTACATTCAATTCATTTTGTTGCTCATATCGAACAGAATCCTGATAAGATCAATTCATTTCTTTGACACAAATTCACCTCGGTCGACGAAATATCGTCAATTCGAATTGTGCGAGCGCATCACGATACCATTTTTTGCCAAGCGAACGCACTGGGTTATCACGCTCTCTTAAATATCCTCTCTTAACAAAGAGATGGTCGGATGTTGTGAAGTTAAAATTCGATTTGATAGGTTATGGCTAGACATTTGGTTGAATGGCGCCAAAATTTGAAATGTTTTAGTATGGCCTAAGTTTAATATTTTGATTTGAGTCTATTATTCAGTTGATTATGTTCAAAACTTTAATTCATAACATGATTGTTTATTTTATATAAATTATTTTAGCTTATTTTGTATCACATTAATATATTTTAACCTCAAAAACTAGAATGTTTCGTAATCTGCTTTGTTTTATGTGATACCACTTATCTTTTTGAGAAGGAACATCAATCAAATACAGATATATACTTAATTCTGAAGTATGTGTTAGAGTTTTGAATACTTTTTAAATATCATCATAAATAGACCGCGTGCAGTAAAAATGAGAGCGCGAAGAGTGCCTGGATTTTGGTATGTCTTAAAATCACGAGATTCAAACTATACTCTGTGAGATATTGACATATAAACTTTAAACTTTGTAAAATGATGAATAATTACGTTACGGAGGGCAAATATGTCGTGGTTTATCGTAATTTTGATTTTATTATTTGTTACAAGCAAATTGATTTCTTTTATAGCACAGTGTGGCTTAAATCCGCGTTTAAGTCACGCCTATCCGAGACCTAAGTAGTCCATTATTGCACCATGTATATCGCACTCGCTACGCTCGTGCGCTAACCTCACGGTACAATAATGGACTGCTTAGATCACGGATAGGCGTGACTTGGCGGATTTAAGCAGCTGTGCTATAAAATTGTATACGATACTCGTAAACTAAACAGCCCATTAGCGCACGGCGTTTTATCACCCTCGCTGCGCTCGGGCGCTAATATACCTCGTGCAGTAATCGGCTATTTAGGTCACACGTATCGTAATATACTATTATAGCACTGTGTGACCTAAACCCGCACTTAGGTCACGCTTATCCGTCACCTAAGGAGCTCTTTATTACACTGTGTAATAACGAATTTACTTAAGTCACAAACTCGTACTACGCGACAATAAACACTCAAAACACTTGAAAATGTGTTATGATTGACGGGAATAAAAGAAAGAAGTAAATAATCTCTGCAAATAGCCTCAAAGAGCACCTAAAATTGAAAAAAAACGCCTTCTAATCACTTTGATATTTATAGGTTAGTTTCAAGATGGCAACCATGCATGTGATATTTTTCTAGGAGGGAAATTCAAATATCTAAACGCATTTCAAATTTTTAATTCGTAGGTTGAATTTTAATATTGATTCACTAAGAAATTTTATTTTGTTAGATAACCCTAGTGGAAATGGATCTTGTGCCAAAGTGTACCAAATTGCGCCAAAGTGTGCCAAAGTGTTCAAATTCGGAAATTTACTACTGTTTGGCATACCTTGGTATACTTTGGCACACTCTGGCACACTTTGGCACATTTTGACACACATGGGTTTTTAGGAAATTGAGGACTTTTGGAACATTTTTGGATAAAATCTGGAAAACTTGGATTCCCGGCGGATTCCCCTGTTGAGGCATGTTTTTCCGACATTTACGGTGGACAGCAGCTTTAAGGCAATTACGGGCAATTGTTAATTAATATTGTAAAAGTACTAAGTATCTAAAGCTGCTTGAAGTACATGAGTCTAAATTTTTGTATTAACTAGGAATGAAGGCGCGCTTCGCGCGCTCTTGATTCTATCTCTGTCTAATAACACTGGTAGAAAATCTACCATAAGTGTTGGGCGGCACACTAACGTCTGCTAATATTTTATAAGCATGTAACATGTTACTAAATCCCTCAAAACTATTTTTTAATAAATATATTAATAATGCTCAATGTCGTCATCATTGGTTTGAATAGTGAATTTGAAGAAAAGTTCACTATAAGAGTCAGTGGGTTTGTCTATCATTAAAATGCCATTTATTTGCATTATAAAAAATCTATACAACTGAAATTTTACACAGATACTTACTATGCTACCTAGAAAACATGTAACCTACATGATTATGATTTAACTGTTTTCATTCATATTTTCACATTGAGATCCATATGAATTTTTTAATTTAGCGTATCAAATTTTGCTTGTAAACAGTTACACAGAAACTACCATCTCTAGCACATTGTATTTTTGGTTTCCAGTGTATTTTTACATGAAGAAAGTGATAAGTATTTTAGCTTTTTTGTCAAGGCATTAATTAAAATTTTGACTTTTAACAGTTGTAAGGGATTTTGAGACAGTTTCTCCATTTTTGCATTTTTTCTCATTCGAAAACTAACAGGTCTAGAGAGCTCATATTTTGCATATAGATTTCTTTTGTAATTGTGGAAAGCAGCAAATTTAAGAATTTGAACACTTTGACACACCTTGGCCCAATATGGCACGCTTTGGCACACTTTGACACACTTTAGCATACTTTGCCACACTTTGGCACACCCAATTATTTCCACTAGGGAATAATTTCATTAATCATTAAATAGTTTGAAATTATATAATAGTATGAAATTATTAAATAGTAGTTTTAAATTATTTGTTTCATAATTTAGCAAGAGATTATTTTTTTGTACTTAATTATATAATATAATGGGTTAGAATTTTTTTTTCGTGTTTTTTTTCATTTTTTTAGGCGGGGGCTCCGCCCCCCCCCCCCCCCCCCCCCCCCCCCCCCCCCCCCCC
>JAZHPH010000280.1:69719-114761 GCA_037356405.1 Nasonia oneida | reverse complement strand
CCCCCCCCCCCCCCCCCCCCCCGGACCCCCCGTCCCCTCCCCCCTCACCGTCGTCTCTCCCTGTGTCGGTGGCGGGCTTATGTCATCATCATACGTGCTACAAAATAGTATACGATACTTGTGACTTAAGCGGAACGTTTATCACACGGCGCGACGGTATCGACCTCGCTCCGCTCGGGCGCTAATTACGCGCCGTGTAATAAACTGCCGTTTAGGTGACACGTATCGTAATATACTAATGTGTCATTATGTGCCAATATTGTGCAATTTTGTGTCAATATTGTGCCATTCTGTTCCAATATCTTGTCATTCTGTGACAATATTGTGCCATTCTGTGTCAATATTGTGCCAAACTGAGGAAAAAACTGTTCTGTGATATATGAAAAATAAGCACGGAAGTTTGACTATGCCATATTGTGCTAAAATGTGCCAAACTGTGCTAAAACCGTACCAAATGTCCGAAATTTATATGGTTTGGCACAGTTTTGGCACATATTGGCACAGCATTTATTTTCACTGGTCTGTAAAAATAGTCAATACCCTGGTAGAAAATAAACCAACTAAAATGGCCTGTGAATTAAGAATTGGCTAAAAATGTTGGCCAACGCTTATCATGAATATTAGCCAACATTTAACCAACGGTTCGGGAAAATTTAAAATGTAGTCATTTAAGGTTATGAAATTTTAATACTATTATAGTGATTTATAATTTCGGTTTGTGATATACCTATAATAAATATATAGAATATACTAAGCTCTTGATGTCTACGTGAATGTTCACCGTGAGTGTTGTTCAGGTCACCTGGAACTCTCAAAAATGTTGTCCAGGTGTTTATTATGGGAAAAAATGTTAGGTTTAGTAATGCGCTTCGTGGTTTGCGGTGTGTAGGTGTAAGTTCCGCTCGAAGATGATGGATACGTTATCCACGAGTCTCGTAGATGTCCAGGTCTCCAAGAATTTCAGCGGCTAGTAATGATTCCTATACTCAGTCTACTTTTGAGAACAAATCGCAGTTTATTAGTGAAATAAACATTTTCAAAATTTTCCGAAATTTTTCAAAAATTTTCCAATATTTTCGAAAAAATTTCCAATATTTTCCAATATTTTCAAACATTTTTTGAAGTCTTGTATAGTAATTATTTCCACAGAGCGCGCAACCTATATTTTATATTATTTTCCTTTGGTCGAAGACCTAGACATCGTCTACGAGAGACCCGAGTGACGTGCTCATCAGCTTCAAACAGAACTTACATCTGCATATCGAAAGCCACGGAGCGCGCCAAATAGATATCATTTTTTTCCCCGCTGGACATCTGGACATCGTCAGCGAGAGTCCCGGGTTACGTGTTCGTCATCTTCAAGAGGAACTTACATCTACACATCGAAAGTCACGGAGCTCGTTACGTAGGTTCCTAAATCGAATCTAACCTCAAACGAGTATTTCAAATTTAACCATCTGTTTACCAACCGAACCGCTTGTAATGTGACGAAATAAGCAGTATTTAAGGGTAACTGTTGGTTAAACCGTTGGCCAAGTCGTTCAGATTTGGCCAACCGATAGCGAATCAGTTCTTTACGTTTCTACCAGGGTAGAGATCGATTAAATTATTAATCAAATGTCAAGCTTTATCTGAATCCCATTTTTTGCATAATAACTTGATTAAAATCTATAAAATCGATAGGAATCGAAATAACTCGATAATATTCTGTACAAAAAAGGATTAGAAAAGTTAATAGAAAGTAATGATTGGTATTAATTATCGACTTTAATTGTTGTTTTATGTATTAAACTCTACACTGAGAAAACTAGATATTAAAATTTACTACACATGCATGAAAAATTACTATATTATATAGTAACGGACGGTTATACTTGCTTTGTATTAAATTTTACTATCTCAGATAGTAATTTCTATACTGAAATAAAATTTAAAAAAATTTAATTTTTTTTTTGTGCTGGCCAAATTTACTCGCTTATTCGAATATTATTATTATTATTATTATTATTGATATTTAATGTTGTTAAGTGAAAGAAATAAACGAAAGAAAGAAATTTTTCTGCGGCGACGGGAATCGAACCTGGACCTCTGGAATGGGAGTCGAGCGAACTGACCACTTACCCAAACAGTACTGTTATGTACTAAATTTCAAATCTGATATATTAATCACATTTACTCATGAGTTAATATTAATAATAAATTGACTAAAATTAATAAATAATAGCTGCGAATTATATTTTATCACTTAATAATACCAGATAAACAAAAAATTATAGATTTTTGTATCTGATTACTGCATAAATCAACTTTATAACCTCAAATTCTGGCATACGGAGAAATTCTTAAAATAATTTTTACTATATAATGTAGTAATTTCTAGTAAACATGTAACAAATTTTAATATAAGTCTAACAATTTTTACTATGAATATAGTAAAAATCGTCATGGAGCGAGTATGACCTGCCGTTACTATCTAATATAGTAATTTTTCCTACATATGTAGTAAATTTTAATATATAGTCCTCTCAGTGTATTGACTGCTGATTCTAATCAATTTTAATTGAGTCCTTATAGAAAAAATGGGATTTAGAATTAGCATAGAATTCGTTGATAATTTAATCGATCTATATTGATTTTTTTTAGCAGGGTGACTATGGGACCACCTTATTCTAATTAGTTTTTCAATTTAATTAATTTAATAATCTTCAAGCAACCGACGTGGCCCAATATACAAGGAAGTTGACAATTCCGCGACAAAAATTGAATGGTCTTAGGCTGCTCTAGCCCTCCAACTGATCTAGGCTGCCCAACAGCAACGGCAACAAAGACTTCAAAAACTACGTAATTAAAGGTGATCAATTTCAACTGTTTACATAGCTGAGTTTAGCAATTAAATTCCTATTCTTTTGCATTTTTTGTTCCTGATAGCATTATTTTGCAAGCTGGGGTAGGGTAGGAGAATTTGCATCGAAAGGTCAAGTGGTTTTAGTATAACTTACAGAGCTCATAGCAGCGCCCTCTTACAACGCCTTAACTTGCAAATACGTATATGGTTCGACACAATAGCCATGCGAGCTTGCTATATGTTTTTATTAATATAGAATAATTTAGTTTATGCCTACCATGGAGGAAGAGAGAAGGAGACCAAACTACCTACTTTCCAAATGGCTCCCTTTTTCCGACGAAGATCGCCAAGTCCGCTTGGCAGAACCGCCAGACCTAGCGAGTAACAGAGCTCCTGTCGGTGGCTTATGGTACTATAGTGAATTGCAAAATAATATCGACGGCTGATATGAGAGCAAGATTAATGTATAAATTTTTAATTAAACCTATTATTATTAAATGTATGATAATTTTTTATATGCAATAAAACAGTTAAAAACTTAAACTTAAACTACTATATCCAATCAATTAAACTTAAGCCCTTTACTAAACCCCCGAATGGGGGCGATGATCATATGCAACTTTCCCTTTTTATTTAGCAGAGATCTCTATGGTCTTGAGGATAAAGACGTCGTCTGCCGACTTTTTGACTAGAGTTCAAATCCAATGCTCGATTTTTTTTTTATTTGCTTTGCTTGTAAATGTTCATTTCAATATTAAATTAATCTTATTTTCAAAAAAGAAATTAAATTTATAACAGTTTGTTAAAATAACGGGTAAAATAGCTTGTAATCTACTCTGTTTACGTAAATCTATAAAATATTATTTTAACAAATTATTATAAACTTAATTTCTTTTTCGAAAATAAGATTAATTTAGTATTAAAATATACATTTACAAGCAAAGCAAATAAAAAAAATTAAAAAAAAGTCGAGAATTGGATCTGAACTCTAATCAAAAAGTTAGCAGACGACGCCTTTATCCTCACGACCATCGAGATCTCTGCTAGATAAAAAGTGAAAGTTGCATATGATCATCGCCCCCATTCGAAGGTTTAGTAAAAGGCTTAAGTTTAATTTAGTGGATATAGTAGTTTAAGCTTAAGTTTTTAGCTGTTTTTAGGATGTAAATTTTGAAATGAAAATTGATATAAAAAATGTACATTAAATCTTGCTCTCATATCAGCCGTCGATATGATATTATTATGATAATATAGTACCATAAGCCACCGGCAGGAGCTCTGTTACTCGCTAGGTCTGGCGGTTCTGCCAAGCGGACCTGGCGATCTTCGTCGGAAAAAGGGAGCCACTTTCGGCGATTCGGGCCATAGGAGTTTGGTCTCCTTCTCTCTTCCTCCATGATGCCTACTTTTAATTTGTAAATACTGTTTTTGATTGCAATATAGTATATATTATACTACTACTGTAGGTAACGATAATTCGATATGAACGAAATTATACATGCCAGTGAAGTTAATTTATTTGTTTAAAAATTCATGCAAATAATACTATCTAACTCAAATTTCATTCTATCCAATTAAAGTTCTCATTTCATAAACTATATAACCCTAGTGGAAATGAAAATTGTGCCAAATTGTGCCAAACTGTGTCAAATTGTGTCAAACTGTGCCAAAGTATGCCAGCTAATGCTAAACCTATGCCATTTCGGACGTTTCGCACGGTTTGGCACAGTTTGGCATAGTTCGGCACACTTTGGCATAGTGTGGCACATTGTGGAGAAAAAATAGTTTATCTGTACGTTTTCTTCGGATGGCATAGCTTTGCACGAATCGACATAGTCTGGCACAGATTAGCACAGTACAACACAAATTGGCATAGAGCGGCATAGTTTTACACAGCTTGGCATGATTAGGCATAAAAGAATTATTCAGAAAATATATTTCTACCTTTCTTACAAAAAATTGGCATATCCTGGCACGAATTGGCACATTTTAGCACAAGACGGCATAGTTTAACATAGAGTGGCACATTATAGCACAACTCATTTATAATAATAAAATTGATCGTTTTTAGGAATAATTAAGCATGTTTAAACAGTTAAAAGTTGAGATAGGATTATTAAAAATTATAAAAATAATTAAAAGCCTTTATGCCACATTGTGTCATGTTACGCCACATTGTTTTAAATTGTGCCATTTTGTGACAGACTGTATCATGTTGTGCCAAACTATGCTAACTTTTCTGTAAAAATTTCAGAAAAGTATTTTTTTTAAATTAATAATGTGTCAAGTTATGCCAAATCGTGCCATACTGTGCCGAACTGTGTCATTCTGTGCCCAACTATGCCAGACTATGCCAAACTATGCGAAATGTCCGAAATGGCACTACTGTAGCATAGTGTAGCACAATTTGACACAATCTAGCACAGCGAGGCACAGTGTGGCACAGTTTGGCACGATTCAGCACGATTTGGCATAACGAATTTTTTCCACCAGGGAAGTAAAAAATGTAATTGTTTTGTGATTTAAAATTTTTTTCAGGAGGCATCTATTTTTAACAATTTTTATCTTCAATCAAAGATTTTAATTTCTTTACAGTTTAATATTTATTTGAATCCATCAGCTTTTGCGGTACACCTATTTACCATGTATACACTTGCGCTATATACTTATATATATCATAGCTACAGGATAGAGCACGGGATGTAGGGAAGGGATGGAAGCATCAGCAGCCTAAACAGTTGGTCTTTTCTGTTCTTACTCTTCAGTACATCGAATGCTGACGCCGTAGCATCTGTCGTTTTCTTATAGCATTCGAGCTAATACAGTAATATCAAATCGCAAAAAGCGAAACTGCATAAGGTGAAAGTATTTTGCAGGTTAGTATTGCGCTTAATACATTAGTTTATTGTATTTTTCTTATTTTTTTCTGTAATTGTTACAAGTTGTATATCTATAAAATCAAATTGATAGTTGTGCAGTTATTGACGTGGTTTGTTGTGATTTACATCCTGCTTTTTTTCTCCCAACAATCAAGAGAAAAACAAATCGAAAAATATTTTTTATCTAAAAAATGGGATGTAAACCAGAACTATATAGATGCGCTAGTATGAGGAATGCAGGAAGAATCTTGTTGTACACGTTTCGGCTGCTCTCATGCGTGTATAGGTATGTCCATGTTGTGTGCACAACAGTTCTTCGAGTAATAAAAATTAGTTTCAATGTTTGTTACGATTACTTCTCTCAAGGTTCTAGTGCTGGTTTGATGATTTGTTTTATTAGAAGCAAAATTAAGCATAATTGAAAGTGACTTGATTACTCTGTAAAAAATAGAAACTTTTAACAAGGCTCACTGGAATTCTAGCGGTATCCGACATTAATGGATGGAAAGCATTACATTCCTATATTATAGTAGTGAGCATACACCTACCGATCGTCGAAATCGGCGTTCTGTGCACTTGCGCACCGGACGGGCAATTATCATTTTGATCTTAATTCTTAAACTTCCTTTACTAAGCAAGGATATGGGCATACAAAAGTGCGCGCACGTGTTTCCGTGTGCGTGTGTCCGTGTGTCCGTGTGTGTGTTTGTGTGTATGCGATACACACCTAAGCTACCGTTCTGATAGACAGCTATAGACGTAGGACTTATTATTTTAAAGTTGATCCGAGGTCAACGTCCGTTTAGTTCTCATGTATAGCTACACAAGCATGTATTTCAGCGTCCTCCTGTATTCTTGAGTCCTTGTTTAAAATATTTTTATTTCAACACCTATATGGAATAATTCATTTTCTATATTAATCGTTGTCGATCAAGTGATAGCATGATTTTTACCAAAAATATTCTTTTAACTGCTACGTTCTTTAATAGAGATGCCACCTATTAATGCATGGAAAACAATATTTGTGACCGGAGGTGCTGGCTATATTGGTAGCCACTGCATTGTCGAACTCTTGGAATCCGGTTACGATGTCGTGGCAATCGACAATTTTGCAAACAGCGTAACCGAGGGTGACGGAGAGTCTGCTGCACTTAGGAGAGTAGAAAAGATAACTGGGAAAACCGTCAAGTTCTATATTTGTGATTTGCTCGACAAAGACAAACTCGAACAAGTTTTTAACAAAGTAAAATATGCAATTTTGACTAAATGAACTTTACTGTTTATTTTAACATTTCACATGTATTTTTAATTTTTTTCAGCATAAAATAGACTGCGTTGTTCATTTTGCAGCCATCAAAGCTGTAGGTGAATCTATGCAAATCCCCCTACATTATTACCGAAATAATATTATCGGTGCTATAAATCTATTAGAGGTACATCTTGCATCAAAACTAAGAAACATATTTTGTATTTAGTAATGTCTTTACATTTATAGGTGATGAAAGCTGCTGGCTGCTTTCAGCTGGTGTTCAGTAGTTCATGTACAGTCTACGGTGAACCAGAAAAACTTCCAATTACAGAAGACCATCCAACTGGTAATATTACTAATGTTTATGGTAGAACCAAATATTTTATAGAAGAAATGCTCAAAGATATATCAAGAGCTGAAAAGGTAAACAGAACTAAGTTGCTAAAATCAACATCTTTCTTATTAATTCATTTTAACCTTAAAAACTTGCAGAAATGGAATATAATTTCATTGAGATATTTTAACCCTGTTGGTGCTCACCCCAGTGGTTTAATTGGTGAAGATCCAACCAAACAATTCACTAATTTGATGCCATTTATTGCACAAGTTGCCCTTGGACAAAAATCAGAATTAACTATCTTTGGGGGAGATTATCCTACAAAAGATGGAACAGGTATTTCGCAACTCATCTTCCAAAAAATGTACTTTCTTGTTACAGTACACGTTGTTACTAACTTAACAGGCGAAAATTTTCAAATTTTGTTTTGATGAAAATTCAAGAAAAGTTGATTAGCAAAAAATATGTTTAGCAGAGAAATATAATATAACGTTCTTGGTATTATATCTTTCAATAACTATTTTTATTCAACACTTTAAAGAGTACAATAAATAATAGTAAGTTTGAAACGACGAGCGCACGCTGACTCGCATCGACGCCATCTGATATATTTCCTGGTGAAAATATTTAGTCACATAAATAATTAGTTCTAAATAATTATACCTTTGAATACTTTAAATTTGTTAAAATGAGTGGCCGTATAGGTGTTACGATTTGGATGGTAGTAAAATGGGGGCTAATGACTAATGAATTAATCATTTTTAATACTTTCACTAAATTAAAGAATACAAAAAAATAACATTTATCAAGTGGCGCGGTAGCGCCACGAAGGCCAGTTTGAGAAGCAGACGAAGCCGCGGCGCCCGTGACACTATTTATTTCTATATTGGTGTTCGGATTTTTCATGAGACAGAAAAAAATGCTTATTGTTACTGTTCGTAAGATTTTTTGGCTTATTAGTATGTTTTCTGAGCTAAACTATGATTTCCAACAAAAATATTAGTGAAAAGGCTGCTTATTTTTATAATATGTGAGTGTATAATCCACAAATGCTAAAATTACGTTTTTCTTCTTCAGCCCGAAATGTGAAAGGACCGTTAAGGTAGCCGCAAGAAGTGTTAGGACCGTGATGTTGGCCGCAAAGCTATATACAGATGAGAATTGCTTTCTCAAGAAAATATAATAATATATTACGATATTTTGTATTAAGAGGTTGCCAGTGCATACTCTGCGTTCCGGAGCTGTAACAGTAAGTAGCTTGCCAGGGTAGCCGATGACAAGGTCTAGGTGGCGCGTTCCGTGGTTTTTTGTGTCTAGGTGTAAAAATCATTTGAGGAAGGTGTCTAGAGGTACAGGGTGGCCGATAACGACATCTAGGTAGTTAGCCCCGTGGTTTTTGGTATCTAGATGTAAAAATTATTCAAGGGCGGTGTCTAGATGTACAAGGTGGCTGATAACGAGGTCTAGGTGGCGCGCTCCGTGGTTTTTTGTGTCTAGGGGTAAAAATCATTCGAGGAAGATGTCTAGAGGTACAGGGTGGCCGATGACGAGGTCTGGGTAGTTCGCACCGTGGTTTTTGGTGTCTAGGTGTAAATATAATTCGAGGGTGATGTATATTAGAACAATCAGTGATTTCATCTTAGTAATAAAAATGTTACAAAAAAGCTGTGGTCGAATGGTGCTAAAGATGCTTATATTTTATTTTTACGACTTTGAATATGAAATACTCTAAACAATTTTAAAAAAAGGATTGAAATCTCTAAAAAAAATTAACTCTTAAAAAAGTAATATGTTAGGCGAGTTTGATATATTCCGCAACAAAATTACAGATAGAAAAGAACTGAGATCAATCAAACAACGTCAAGTTTATTATATTTAATCGTAATGAAGCAAATAACAACTCTCAAGATAATTACTACGTCACTTGCCATGTCCGTTTCATTTTGTTTATTGGCGAACAACTAAATTTTCTTTTTATATATATTAGAACGTCATACAAACACTATAAGTACAAGTTCAAAAGTGCACTATTTGACGAATCTCTTCTCTGGGCAAAAACGGTTGGATCAGGTGGTCTGATCGTTCGTCTATCTTCATTTCTTCGAAATTTACGATTTGGTCTATATAGCGTTTTTAAAATTTGCCGCGGACGTTTCCTAGGTGAGTTATAATTGTTTCTGAAATTCATTTGTCCATATTTTGATTTCCAAAGAGAAAATAGACTTAATTTTGTGGTAATAATACATGAAAAGTTGAATTGATATTTGCTTGTTTTTTGTAACATTCGTTTGTGTACTATCCTGGTCGAACGAAATCAAGACATGAGTACGTAGATTGCGGCCTAAGAGCAGCTGGGCTGGAGGCAATATAGTTGCCGAGTGTGGTGCTTTTTGGTAGTATTTTAAAAATTCGTTTAAATCTTGTCTTAACGATCCTCTTTTTGTTTTAATTTTATGCCGGGCATATTTATCATCGTCCGTATACAAGAGCTTGCGTCCAAGTTATTAGTCAGAACAGCTTGCGCGGTACGACGACTTGCTTGCGCCGTCGTCGAGAGATAGCATCTGGCTCAGTGCTATCGGTTGTGCGGAGAAGTGGTGCCGGTCTTCATTTTTTTTTAGATGAAGCCTTCGGAGCCGCCACATCTACTCCCCCTCCAGAATCCTGGCTAATCTTAGGATTTGGATAAAACCTTACCCTTCGCTGGTGTTTTTGCGGGTTGTTCGATGGGTCCCTTTAAGTTGGTTGTGTGTCTTTTTGAGCTGGAATGTCCTCTTCTGTAACGTGTGCTGCTTTTAGTCGTTCTATTGAGATGTTTTTCCTCCATCAACTTCGATTTTGTATAATCGATCAGTGATGCGCTCTACTATGCGATACGGTCCCTTCCCTACTGAAAAAAGCAGATGACAATCAGCTGATTATTAGCTCATAATCAGCTAATAATCTGCTGATAATCATATCAAAACGTCAGCTGATTATCAGATGATATTAGCTTAATATTTGTATTTAAGCTGATAGTTACAAATATGCGTTTATATGAGATAAAATGCTAATGACCCTGATAGAAAAAGTCCGATTAAAACTGGGTAAAAACCTAAGAACTAGGTAGTTAAAATGTATAAAACTGTTCACATTTTACATGGCTGAAAATTGCCGATAACTACCCATTTTTAATGAGATAGAAATATGCTTTGTATAAGTATTGATAATTTAACAAATTTGAGTGGGATACAATAAATATATGTCAGTATTTAGGCGT
Source organism: Nasonia oneida (assembly GCA_037356405.1). Classification (NCBI taxonomy): domain Eukaryota; kingdom Metazoa; phylum Arthropoda; class Insecta; order Hymenoptera; family Pteromalidae; genus Nasonia; species Nasonia oneida. Next base: position 104,192 of record JAZHPH010000280.1, on the reverse strand, counting down.
TACGTAAATAATACTCTTAATTTCAGCAAATAACGCAGTCTGTGCACATCGTATAACAACGTTCGCGTGGCTCAAATGGCTAAGGCGCGTTTCATACGAATTTCGCATTAGCACTGAGAGAACTATATATTAAAATTTACTACATATGTAGGAAAAATAATAACGGCAGGTCATACTCGCTCCATGACGATTTTTACTATATTCATAGTAAAAATTGTTAGACTTATATTAAAATTTGTTACGTGTTTACTAGAAATTACTACATTATATAGTAAAAATTATTTTAAGAATTTCTCCGTGTGCCAGAATTTGAGGTTATAAAGTTGATTTATGCAGTAATCAGATACCAAAATCTATAATTTTTTGTTTATCTGGTATTATTAAGTGATAAAATATAATATAGTAATTTTTCCTGCATGTGTAGTAAATTTTAATATCTAGTTTTCTCAGTGTGGGAGGCGTGAGGGTTTCTGATCAGACTCAATTTTTCGGAAACAATTTTTCGCATAGAAATCGTTATTCAATACCTTACTTCAACGGGAACTCCCACAAAGCGTGTTAATACCGAGCTTTTCATATCTAACCTCGAATTGCAATATCCCACGTGTAACCCTCGTAGGAAATTGAGGCTAATATGGCCTCGATATGTCAAATTTTGTGCCCAATAGCCAGATTATGTAGCATATCGAGGTCATATGTCCCTGTTAACAGGCGACGGTAAGTGGGCATAATATGCCATAAAATTATGGCGAACGTTTTATACATGGCAACCTAACCGTGCACATATTTATGCATATGTACAAACATGACAACACTCAACACTCAACACTCACACTGAAATGTACACTTTTTATGTGGGTTTAGATATTAGAAACATTAAGTAAAATTTGTGTGTTAAAGATTTTATTAACGATGAAGTATAAAAGTGATGATCTTGATAGATATTCCCAACTCAGTGTTCAAGTCAGTCGCAGTTTAATTTGTGATGGAGATGCTAATTTTATTATGTAGAAACAGGCTAGCGTAACAATTTTTGCTTGTCTGTCTTCGCTAGCTGATCCACACCGAAGCCCATGAGAGAGCAAAATCAAATTCTCAATGATTGTACGATTACTTTTTCCAATTTTTTTTTTGCTCTCAATTAAAATCTATCATACTTAAAGGGCTGAAATTTTGCATGGTGATTTGTTTCAATGTTAAAACAAGATATTCACTTGTATTTATCTCAAGTGCTGTAGTTTAAAATTTCATATAAACAACCATGTGTAAATTTTGCCCCCGGAGCCATGGGCTTCGGTGTGGATCAGCTAGCGAAGACAGACAAGCAAAAATTGTTACGCTAGCCTGTTTCTACATAATAAAATAAGCATCTCCATCACAAATTAAACATCTCGCATGAATACACTGCATATAAGGCTATATAATGATAGTTACTGCTTGCGACTGACTCGAACACTGAGTTGGGAGGATATCTGTCAAGATCATCACTTTTACACTTCATTGTTGATAATCTTGAACACACAAATTTCACCTGATGTTGTTTCTAATATTCACACTTACATAAAAACATGCATGCCGAATAGTATACATATTCAAGGTTAGGTTACTGCTCTTAACGCATTGCCTTGTATTTTCAAAATTTATTGTAAAATCCTTTTTTTAAACGTAAATGATTTTAGAATGTACTGCATTAAAAGAAATTTGATTATTAAGTTTATGGATTGTAGGTTATAAACCCATTGGTGGAGTCAAGTACTCAACATAATGTGGGCATATTATGTTGACATATTATGCTGAGAAAAATATGGCTAGTTGTTATTCACCGGGCATATCTTATGGCGTATTTTCTACGAGGGAACTGGATTCCAGTTTTTTCCTAACTATTATGGGAAGTTACTATTAAGCATAGTCAATCTAAGATAAAGCGTTACATTTTGTAACACAAACTGAGACCCTAAGAACTTGCTAGTTACTAGGATTCCGTTTCTACCAGGGGATAATCAAATGATTATCATGTGATAATCATCAAACATTTTTTAACCTTTAGTATATTTTTTTGAAGTTGTTTTAAATTAATAAAATTTATGAAATTCACATAATGAGGGCCAATACGGTTTTACCATCCAGATGATAACACCAAAACACTGGCTGTAAAACCGTATTGGCCCTCATTATGTGAGTTTCAGCATTTTCGTGTTATAATCTGTATGGTAAACCCAATTGGCCCTCATTAAGTGAATTTTATAAATTTTATTAATTTAAAATAACTTCGAAAAAATATACTGAAGGTTAAAAAAGGTTTGATGATTATTACCTGATAATCAGCTGATTATCATTATCATTTTATCTCATATAAACGCATATTTGTAACTATCAGCTTAAATAAAAATATTAAGCTGATATCACCTGATAATTAGCTGTCGTCTTGACATGATTATCTTTTTTCTGTGTCCAACAACTTGCGTGAGAAGAAACCCATCGGTACCCATTTTCCATCCACGCGTTGCTCGAGTGCTGCTCCAATGCATGTATTGGAGGCGTCCGTTTGGTACAGGATACAATATCAAAGCGATTGATGCGAGAGTTTCTTTTGCTCGTTCGAATGCATCATCTGCTTCGGCTGTCCAGCTGACTTTCCGTTGATTGTTCGTTCTTGATTCCATTAGGGAGGCATTCAAAGGCTTGAGAAATTGAGCTACTTGTGAAATCAAGGTGCTATAATAGTTAATCATTTCTTTTCATTTCTTTAAAAGTTTGCGGTTTTGGGTAGTTTACAATCGTGTCGACTCAGTGCTGTGGTGGTTTGTATTCGGCTTCGCTGACCTTTGGAATGTCTATGTAGTGCAACGTAAACCAAATGGCATGACCGTGAATTCGTACAAACCAAAAGGTGTGGTGATTGCAGTTTTCAGGGTATCCTCTTCAGCCATGGGGATGTGATAGTATACCTGGACTAGGTCAATAGCAGTGAATACCCTTTTCCGTGTAGCATGGGGGAGAGGTAAACTCCGCATAGTTGCCATTCACCATTCTTCTTTCAAGCGAGATGAAATGGGCTTGCGTAGTTGCTTTTGGAGTGTCTTAAGGGGACATACAGCACCTTTAAATCCTGAATTATGAGTAAAAATGACAAAATTAAAGTAAATCATTTTAATTTTTTTTGTGATATTTAGTGTAAATACCTTTAACTTTATTGCGCTAAAACCTTAATTATCCCTGCATACTTTGTACACCTGCAGTTTTGATATGAATGCAGGAATTTTTATTTGAATGCTTAGAAATGGTTTGGCGATGAAAAAACTGAATTTTTTCTTTTTTTTCGCTTATTATACTACCTTTTTGGGTATAAAACATTTTCTAAACATTCAAATTAAAATCCCTGCATTCATACCAAAACTACACTGAGAGAAAAGAATCCTTGACACAAAGAAGAATTCTTAACTGTTAAGAAAATTGGATTAAAATATCGAGAAATCTAAGCGTCTTAACAGTTAGGTTTTCAGATTTTTTAATTTTCGTAACTTTACCTGTAATTACTTGTTTGCACTTCTTATTATCATTTAGTATCGCTATGAGACTATTCGATGTTGAAAGATTCTTTGTTTTTGCAAAATATATTCGAATGATAGCACGATAGGTATCATACGAATATATCCTTACACTATAACCCCGCTTTTCTGTGTGCATGAAACTATCACATTTATGCATACAGAATCTTTGACTTCATCGAACAAGCCCTACGATATTTTAAATGTTGTGCATCAATATGATTTCTTCCAGGTACGTAAAAAAGCATATCACGCGTGAAATAGTATAAACGCATGTACGGGTCTCCGATTGCAGCCGACACGTTTCGACGCCTCGCGTTGTCGCGTGCCGACGAGTCGCGCTGTTGCTGCACTCGGTCGATAAGTTTTTACCGACAGTGCGCCACAATCGCTCAAAAATTCTTAATAGTTAAGAATTCTTCTCTTGCTATGAAGAAAATTTCGTTTGCAACAAATACATGAAAAATAAGCTGTGGTTAAGTCGCGAATCCTTTGCGACAAGGATTCTTTTCTCTCAGTGTACAGGTGTACAAAGTATCCTCCTAGAATTTGAGCCCAAAAGAACCATTCCGGTTTCGATCGAGAATTTTTGCCGCTCTTAGTGTCTATAACATGGAGGCAGTATTCGTGTGCTCCGTCGGTAAGACTGCCAGTCGCAACTCGTTCGACGACAGTGCGATTAATTTCCCGAATTCTTTTTGAACGTGCATGGGTCTCGGAAATTGTACGCCTTTTCTCCGAAACGAGCATGGTAGAAACAAAGGTCCTTGTCGTCACTTTTGACTCCATTTCTGCTTTTGGATCAAGCGCGTTATCGGTCATTAGTCTTGCCGTCGAGTCTTCGATGCATCGCGGCGAGTTCACACGTGATGAGAAAAGAACGCTGAGAACACTGCGGTTGCTTGAGCGCCTTTGTTGATGGCGCAAATGTCGAGTGATCCAGGACGCATTATGTTTATTATCTTGTCCGCTTGCAATGCGAGTCTTGCCAGATCTGATGTCTGGTGGGATGCTAGGTGGATACGAACCTGCTCCGGGAGATGCTCCATAAATATAGTTCGGAGAATCGAGTTGCTGCATTCCCCTCTCGCTAGATTTCTCAGTTTCTGGAGAATGCGCATCGGTTTTTCGACCACAACGTTGGTTCTGCGTAACAGGCGTCGGAGTTTTTTCTCAGTGCTTTCCGCGAACGTCTCGATTATGCGTTGTTTCACGGCGTCGTATTTACCTTCTGCCGGTGGTCGTTCCACAATGTCTGCGAGGTATGGGGGCATGGTTTGGTCCATGTTTACCACAACTTATCTGAATTTTGCGATGTAGGATGTTACCTTGTGCAGCGCAAAGGACATTTCTACCTGTCCGAACCAGAGATTAGAATTTTCTTTTCAAAAAGGAGGTAATTTTAGCTTCATTGTTGACACTTCATATTCCACCTGTTCTGCGTTTGCTCGAGATGCGTTGAGACGCGTTTGCAAATCCTTCAGTTTAGTTTGTAGATCAGTCTGTTGATCTAGGAGAATCTTTGCCTCTTCAGCCGTTAGTGTTCCGTCTTGTTCGTTCGGCATCTTGATTTCGGGGTCACCAATGTAGATGTTATCGGACGTCGCACGTTGCACGTAAAGGTTTTACTTTATCCACAAACTTAAGCTAAATACAAATACACTTTACTATAATCAATTAGATTTAAGGCAGAGGTAATGAGTTGCTAAAGCTGAGGCGGATTGTCTGAAGCACGTCTGTATCTTACAAGCGCTCGCGTCGAATTATGAGCATTTTTATGATTTAATGTCAATCAAAAAAAGTTAAAAATTCTTCTCTTACTATGAAGAAATTTTCGTTTGCAGCAAATACATGAAAAATAAGCTGTGGTTATGTCGCGAATCCTTTGCGACAAGGATTCTTTTCTCTCAGTGTGTGCTATAAAATTTTATACGATACTCTTGACTTAAATGGTTCAGTTTTACACGGAGCTTGGCGCCCTCGCTACGCTCGGGTGCTAACTGCGCCGTGAAAAAAAGAACCGTTTAAGTCACACGTATCGTAATGTACTATTATAGCACAGTGTGGCTTAAATCCGCGTTTAAGTCACGCCTACCCGTGACCTAAGTAGTCCATTATTGCACCGTTTATATCGCACCTGCTACGTCCGTGTGCTAACTACGGGAGAAGAACTTGAATTTTAAAAAAAATGCGTTAAAAATGCTTGATTTGGTTAAAAGTTACGCACAATTGAAAATGCGGAAAAATCGTGAAAAAAGACACTAATTTCTTGACTTCGAAAAATCCCGCAATTTTCATGATTGTGAAAGTGGGGGTTTACGCATTTTGGTTTTGGATGTATTCCTCTTTCAGCTCGCCTTCTTTTGATGTACTGACGTGTTTTCAAAATAAATTATTTCACTCGGGGGACGTGGGGTAATTGGGTTTACACATTGAGGTTTTAGATTTATTCCTCGGTTTCCTCACTTTCTTCGATGTGCCGCCGTGTTTTTAAAATAAATTTTTTTACTGGGCGAGCGTGGGGTAGTTTGGTTTAAGTATTTTGGGTTCAGATTTATTCCTCGCTTTGCTTGCCTTCCTCCGATGTGCCAACGTAGTCTTTTGGCAGGTGTGCCCTCAAATTAAAATTTTTTTCACTCAGACCCTCTGAAGTGTCTGTCTTTCTGTGGATTTGCACATATGCGGAATTAAGCTGAAAATAGGACCATAATGTTCTGGCGGTGAGGGGAGTTCGTACACAAATTTTTAGCCCGATCGACTTAAGTCTCTCAAAGATAATCGTTTAACACCAAAATTTTTATTTAAAAATGCACGCAAAAATCAAACAAATTGTGTCCGCATTTCAAAAAAACATAGAGGATTGGGATACAAAAAATTAGTTTTTTAGTTTGTGCCAGTCTCCGAAAATTTCAGCCCGATCGGTCGAAAAATGCGTGAGATATCGCATGTCACATATTTTTCGCTGACAAAACTATAAGGCACTTCCGTGTAACGGTCGTGCATAAAAAAGTACTTATTGTTTTTTTTTCTAACTTTATAGAGCGGTCACCCATCCACTTACGAACCCTGGCTAACGCTGCTTAACTTTTTTGATCAATTGTCTATACTTCTGTCATCAATGCTATACTTAGAATATAGTGACCCAATTTAAACGGGCACCGGTGATAACTCATTAGAGACAGCCCTAATAAAAAAAATGGTAAAAACAAAAGTTGTAGGATATCGAGGGGAAAGTCTGATGGTTACCTTGGATTTGACCTTGAGCTTGATTTTCAAGGTCATATCAAGGTCAACTTTGATTTTTTAAATAGAAACCCTAACTTTTTATTGCGGAAATGGAAAGAGCGGGAAATTTTACGTTCAGAGTGATATTTTTGTTTTGGGTAGCGAAGGTCATCTCGAAGTCATGCAGCCAGTTCAACAAGATCCACCTGCGTAATTCCTCTGGCAACGCCAGAATCGAAAAAATCGTAGATATAAGTTGTACAAATTTAACCTGCTCTCAAAGGTCATTTCAAGATTAAATTTTTTTTTTTTCATAGAGTACCCATATTTTCGACTCCGGATTCTGAAAGCGCGTAAAATTTTGCGTTTTAAACCAGATAGTCAACTTAAAATCAAAGAAAGGATTTTTAACATCTAGCGTACTATTTCCTGCATTTCGACATCATTATAAAACTTGATGTCCAAGACCCACGACGAGAACTTGGTTGGACCGATTCACATCATGATTCCTGGACAATGGCTGGACGAAACGGGTTAAAATTTTTGTAACATACTTCAGAAACCATTAGTTTTGATGTGAATAAAAAAAAATTTATTTGAATGATAAGAACATTTTTTTAAAATCAAACAAGTCAAAGTCAAACTTTCATTCAATTATTTTTATGACACGCCGTGGCATAAACCTCGATTTAAGTCACGCTTGTGCAAAGATGCACTCGCTAAATCTCGGTTTATGCACGTTGTTTCATAAAATATTGTACGATACTAGGAGGGTAAAGGAATTTCACCCTTGTGGGGACTTATCACCCTCGCTTCGCTCGGGCGATATTGTCCCCGCGGGGGTAAAACGACTTTACCACACCAGTATCGTAATATACTATAACTTGTTTGATTTTTAAAAAACTTTTATAATGATGTCGAAACGCAGGATATAGTACGCTAGATGTTAAAAATCTTTTCTTCGATTTTAAGTTGACTATCTGGTTTAAAACGCAAAATGTTACGCGCTTTCAGAATCCGGAGTCGAAAATATGGGTGCTCTATGAAAAAAAAATTTAATCTTGAAATTACCTTTGAGAGCAGGTTAAATTTGAAGTCACCGTTACGCAACACCTCGATATCGTACAACTTGTATCTATGATTTTTTCGATTCTGGCGTTACCAGAGCAATTACGCAGGCGGATCTTGTTGAACTGGCTGCATGACTTCGAGATGACCTTCGCTACCCAAAACAAAAATATCACTCCGAACGTAAAATTTCCTGCTCTTTCCATTCCCGCAATAAAAAGATAGGGTTTCTATTAAAAAAATCAAAGTTGACCTTGAAAATCAAGTTCAAGGTCAAATACAAGGTCACCATCAGACTTTCTCCTCGATATCCTACAACTTTTGTCTCTACCATTTTTTCGATTAGGGCTGTCTAACTGTCCTAACGAGTTATCGCCGGTGCCCGTTTAAATTGGGTCACCCTGTATAATAAAACCAAATTGTGGATGGCCAAATATACTATTCGAGGACGGCATCTAGGTGAATAGAGTGGCCGATGACTATGCCTAGGTGGTGCGCATCGAAATTTTTCGGCATGGTCTAGGTGGCGCGCTCCGTAGTTTTTAGTGTCTAGGTATAAGAATAGTATTAGTTACACGTATATCACATATAATCAGTTTACGATAACAAAGATTTTGATAGGTCTCGATGTTTTCAAGGTTCCTGAGTCAGGAAAAGTGGTTTTTGAAGGTTTTAGGCTTCAGACACTAAGTAATCTCGATGGAAGGTAATTCTGATGAAACGCTTTTGAAATCGTTCTTTCTCATTGGTTAGATTTTTTTAATAGAACAATCGTATATAGATGCATTTCAAAAACGTTTTAGCAGAATTACCTTCCATCGAGATACTTGCCTTTGAACAATGGCTACTTTTTGTGAATAGTGACATGAATTGATGCGGCCACTAAATTTGGTCACCATTCGAGTTTGCGTTACAATCAGGGTATTTAGTGCTAGAATGATTTAAAAAACCGAAAAAGTTTGTCCGTTTGATATGCCTCTCAAAAAAAGTTAATATTTTTAACATAGTTATGTTTACATAAATTTTAGTGGAAATTCGTATATGCGTATAACCATGTTTGATGTACATTTCATTTTTACAGGAATCAGGGATTATATTCATATTATGGATTTAGCATCTGGTCATGTAGCTGCTTTGCATGCATTGCACAAACGGCATAATAGACTTAAAATATATAATCTTGGCACAGGAAGTGGCGTTTCTGTCTTAGAACTAGTTAAAACTTTTGAAAAAGTAACTGGAACTTGTGTACCATATGTTATTAAGGATAGAAGAGACGGCGACATAGTATCAATGTTTGCAAACACAAGTTTAGCAGAAAATGAATTAGGTTGGAAGGCTAAATATAGTGTAGAACAAATGTGTAAGTAAACGAAATAATTACCTAATGCATCTAATATTGAATTAGAAAAAAAATTAATATTTTTAGGCCAAGACTTTTGGCGATGGCAAAAGATGAACCCCTGTGGATATCGAATATCTTATAAAAATGGAAATTCTATTTAGCGACGCTAACGTTATTCAAAAAATAAATCTTATTGTGTCAGTATGGATACCAAATAAAATAGAATTATCAAGTGCATTTTTGATAACTCAAAGTTAATCAGATATGTTGTATCAGATCTTAATGATGTAAACAATATTTACTTAAGGAATATGTGTATATATAAATATATGTGTGCGCGTATGTGCACGCGTGCGCGCGCGTGTGTATAGGCTATTAGGAATGTTAACATGGAAGCTCGGCCAAGAGGGCGTCTTGGTTCCCACTTCCCAGCCCCAAAACCGTGTTAAACGTATATCTATATATATGCTCACGGACACGCTCTTGCATGTGTGAGTTAGGTCACGTGATAAACACACAAGACTACAAGAGCGTGTCCGTGAGCATATATATAGATATACATTTAACAAGGGTTTGGGGCTGGGAACCAAGACGCCCTCTGGGCCAAGCTTGCATGTTAACCTTAACATTCCTAATTCCCTGTCAACAAGTGGAAAATTTGTTCAAATCTCGGCAAAATTTTTGCACTAATCAGGGATACCTCCAGAAAAACTATCAATTTCAGACCTCTGAGTATTCCCAGAGCAGAGTTATGCAAAATTCCTGTAGAATTTAGAAAACATATTTTATGACCTATATAGCATTTTTTTCTTATAAAACCTTTTTTTTTATTTATTCATTTAAAGTCGCATCGTCAATAGGTATTAGCGACTTATATGCAGTATTTACAGAATTGACATAAAATATATATACAGGCGTCAGTTTGCATACAAATACCATATTGCGTACAATACAAGTATTGGTTTACTAATACAGTTACAGATCTGTCAATGTATTGGTGTATAATTTTAAAGAGATGTCATATTCATATCAGTCAGTCACAATATAAGAGTGTTACAGAATTACTACAATATAAATAATATAGGATTGCTACAATGTCCGCCCCGTCGAAACGATCAACGTTGAATCAATGCTGATTTCAATATTGATTTCAGTCTGAAATCAGCGTTGATCCCATATTGATTAAATGCTAAATCAATATTGAATCAAAGTTGAATTAGTCCGAAAACGCAACGTGGATTTAGCGTTGATTTCAGACTGAATTCAGTGCTAGATTTCAAAGTTCAATCAGGGTTGAAATAAAATTGTAAAAAAAACGCCAAGACGTGGGCTTGAACACAAGACTTTTTGATTAGTAGACGAACGACTTGACCACTAAGCCATTTCGACACTTGCAATGTATATCTCATAATGTAACATACACGGAAACCTATCGGTGGCAAATAGTCCCGAAGCTGGGTACCTTCCTGAGAGTACAGAGAGGTCCAGTTGAGGGTCCAGTCCAGTATTATTATAAAAATCATGATAGAGTAGATTAATTTTCGGTTATTCTCTATAGGATTCCGGTTATGTTACATTATGAGATATAAATGTAAGTGTCGAAATGGCTAAGTGGTCAAGACATTCGTCTACTATTCAAAAGGTCTCGGGTTCGACCCCAGGTTTTAGCGATATTTTTGTTACAATTATTTATTTCAATTCTGATTGAACCCTGAAATCCAGCAATGAATTCAGTCTGAAATCAACGCTGAATCCACGTTGCGTTTTCGGACAAATTCAATGATGATTCAACGTTGATTCAACGTGGATTCAATATTGAATCAACGCTGATTTCAGACTGAAATCAATATTGAAATCAGCATTGAATCAACGTTGATCGTTTTGACGGGGCGAATAATACAAAATTGGATTGATGTGAACATATAATTGATATTCTAAATTAGAATTGTGCAATTCATTTCTTCTAAAAATTTCAGTTTATTTCTATATTGTTCGTTATTGTTTAATATTTCATTAGATTGTTCTTAAGCTTGAACTTTTTTCTTTCATTGGCAAAGGTCTGGCATTTTAACAGTATGTGCCCCACACTTATCGCATTATTGCAATGTGTGCATGTTTAAGGTGTTGATTTTTTGAGTAAATGTTCATGTGTGAGTTTTACGTGGCCAATCCGTAATCTGGTTGGTCGAAGACCGTTTAAGTTCCATTGAAGAATATTAGCCATTTTGATATTTTAATTGATTTAATCTGTGTCGAACTGAACTGGAGTGATTTGTGGTGTCGAGTTAGTATTGGTTTGATCGATGTATTTTAATAATCTAGTACATCTCTGTTTTATACTTGAGTTTTGGACATTTGGATATATTTCCTCACTATACTGAATTTAGCCAAAGCATAAAAGTGAATCATCAAAAGATTTATTATCATTAATCAATGAAAGTCCTAGCAAAATTGACAATATATATGGAGTACGACAAGTTAATGGAATGTTCATGATTGACGATTCAGAAATTAAATTTGACGAGAAGACTGTCAAAGTGGGAAACGTAAATTTTCCTAAAAGTAGTGGATTAATGGAATTGCTCTTCAAGAAACAGCCTGATGATAATCTAATAAGTGTGGCAGATCGTAGAAATTATCGCAGTATATTGGAAGCAACGAGTGCTCACAGGAAAAGACAGCAAAAATTTGAGTTTACGCACTTCAAAGAGTAGATAATATAAAAATATCATAGAGCCAATGTTCCGCAGCTGTCAAAAAAATAAAAGCAAGACTACCACTGGTGCAGGACTCATACCTAAATATAAAATAGCAAAAAAAGATTCTTCCATAGATCTAGTCTACTGGGATGATCCGAATGAGCTTGTCGAACGACTGCGATTATTAATTGCTGAACGATCAGCAGGAAATAACAATCATAGCAATGAAATCCATTCAATTATTGAAGAATTACGTGAAGCTGGACATATATATTAACAGTCACACTTTTCTTTTGAATCAGTTCCATCATGAGTCTTGATGTGTTTGGAAGAACTCTAGAGGGTCCACAAGTGAGTCGTGGTCCTCCAGGCATTGGATACAACTTTACATCAGATGGAAATTATGATTTGGAAAATAAACGACTTTGTAATGTAGGAGCACCTTCGCATCCAAACGATGCAGTCACTTTGCATTCGCTGAAAGTTTTGCTACAAACTGAAATAGACTATTTATCTTCAAAACTTGTTGGGATTAGTGAAGTTATCGACGAATATCAGCTTCAAATTGAAAAATTTGAATCAGAAGTGGATAAAAAACTAAAGTATCTTCATCATATATAACAGACTAATCGCTCAACTATTGAATATATTATCAATGAGTTGAATAATAAGTTAAGCATCACTTTAGCCGAAGATGGAGCGTCAAAAAGTAGCTGAAGAATTGCACAAACCAGCGCGTCGAAGATACAAACGAAGAAAATATGACATTCGAATAAAAGTTACAATTACATACTCACAGTCATAGACATATTTTCAAAGTATACATGAGCTGTGCCAATTCTATTAAAGAGCGGAAAAGATGTTACTCAAGCTATGCAGACAATATTAAAAAAAGGCCGAACACCTTCCAATCTACATACAGATCAGGGAAAAGAATTTTACAATTCCAATTTTCAATCCCTCATGAAAAAGTACAAGATAAATCTGTATTCGACACACAGCAATCTTCATGCAAGCATATGTGAACGCTTCAATAGGACATTAAAAAATGCAATGTGGATAGAGTTCAGTAAACGAGGAAATTATAACTGGATAGATATTCTTCCCAATTTGATCAATTATAATTCAAGAAAACATCGAACAATAGACATCGAGCCAAAAAATGTCTCGCAAGCGAACGAAAGCAAAATCCTGGAACGTTTTTTGAATCAAAACCGATTGACAGTAAAACGAAAGAAACCAAAATTCAAAGTTGGAGATAAAGTGCGCATAAGTAGGTTGAAACAAGTTTTTGAAAAAGGTTATACACCAAACTGGTCTACAGAAATTTATATAATAACACGTATAGCCAAAACTACTCCAGTAACTTACCATCTCAAAGATTATTATGATGAACCTATCGCTGGCGGCTTTTACGAGATGGAACTTCAGAAAACTAAGTATCCAGAAATCTATTTGGTAGAAAAGGTCTTGAAAAAAAGTGGGAAACGTGCATTTGTTAAATGGTTAGGATTTAGTAGTGAACATAATAGTTGGATAAATAAAAGTGAAATTCTTTGAAATAAAATGAGAGGATTACAGGTTTAGTAGTCAATAGTAATGCATATGTATTTTATAAATATTATACTTATTTCATTTTATTATATGTATATGTTTAAGAGAATAAAAATGTATTTACAAATAAATGTGTGTTTATTATATTTACATCTCTCTCGCCGTATCAATTTTCAAATTTAAAACAATTTCCACCGAGATACGTAGCAAATAAAGATAACTTGTTTGCTGCTTCGCAGAGCTGATTGAAAAACTCTTCGTTCTGCACCATGGCTGATGAGATTTTCTCTGGTAAAAAGACTTGGAAGCTCGAATCCATTTCAGCAACGATCTTACGACCGTATCTCGTATTAACCTCTTTTAATGCGGTGATCATATATTGATGATTTTTTTCACTCCGTCAGCTTCTTTCTTGGCAAGAAGTTGCTTTCAGAAATCTGGTTAAGGGCTGATAGATCCATTCTAGAAAAAGAGGAAAAAGTAACATAAGTAAATGGAAATTTGCACAAGTTTTCAGTGATGTATAAATTTAAGTGATAACTTACTTTAAGAGTTTTGGAGTTTTGCTTTTTTTCTACTAGGTTGGTAGACTTCGGCTTCTTCGACTGCTCGAATGTGCTCCACAGCCTCGTGCGCTGCTTCATATAGCCAATTCCCCTCCACGATGTCTGCCCTTTCCATAGCCTCCTGCAGTATATTATTCGTCATTGGTCTTTCCCTCTCCATGGATGGATCCCACTCATGTGAAAACTCCTTCATCATATCAGTAGACCATTCAATCTCTACTCTTGCTGGGCTGCTGGCATTGGCTCGTTCGGATCCCCTCTCCACTTCGTTTTCCCTCTCTACTTCAAGTACAGCTTGCGCCATCTGTTCTTCTATAACTCTGTAGTGCCCCATAGTAAAGTATCGGTACTACCCTGTAGGATAAATCGCTTATCGTCGTGGGGACTCAGCGCAATTTTACTTTGCTTTTCGGTGTGAACTATGTGCAATTTCGATCTATTATTACACTGCTCACGTCGAATGATTGCTAAATCTTGCAAACATTTTCGATAATCATCAAATGTAATTGATTTTTTAACAACACATGATTTTATACCTTTGGCTTTTTTTATAGTTTCTCCACCTTCAATTAAAATACTATACATTTTGCTACGCAATCCGATGAATTCGGACACAGCATTCATCTTTCATGAGTCCAAGCACTTTTTTATTTACTCTTGGAATGTTGAATGGATTATTCTCATCATAATCTGAAGTATCAAATCTATGAATGTCTTCTTTCATGATCTGATACATATCGAGGTCTTGAACTTCATAGATTAAACTATCAGTATCTGTGTAGAGAAGTTTACATTTTTCTCCTACACGTTTTTTCATATAGGAATAATGAAAATCATAGACCAATGTTTTAGATAAATCCAAAATACTGAGTCCTACGTAAATTGGTTTTTTGATAGTAATTCTTTTCATCTGAATAGCTACCAAGTTATCATCAAAGATTGCACAACTGTGATAATTCGGTTGTGATATACGTGCTTCAACTCCATATCTACCACTATATTTATTGACCAATTTCACGTCAACTCGAGACCGTTCTCGCTCAATACACTTTCCATATACTGCATTGATTAATAATTTGTAAAACAGTTTCTCAAACTCGTTTTTTGACTGCTTTCTCTTCTCAGTATTTAATTCAACGTAAGGTTTTAACCATGCTTTTTGCTCAAAACTTAAAATTCTATGCACCTTTTTTAATCGAAGCCCATTGTCTAATGCTTGTTTTAGAGCTCGATAATGAATGGCATACCTATGTTTATCATCTAAAGTTGTTAGAAGCTTTTTCTGCTTCGATCCAGGCGGTGAACGATGCTCAGCGCAAAAAGGTAAATCTCGATGTTCATCGTATATTTCTTCAGGATACTCTAAATCAACTTCTGCGATATAGCCCACGTCCGAATCGGGTGCTGCGTTGTAGAAGTTACGATTTGTCTCATAATCAATCCATTGAAATTTTCCAACGGGCAAGTGTTGAATCATTGCCCATCCATAGAGATTGTTAATGTCATAATACATAAGAGTCTTTATTTTGTCTTGTTTGTTATATGACGACCCCATATATGGATATTTATATTAGACTTGGCATATCGATTACAGCATTGGCTAATTCCTCCTCGAATGCCAGATTTAATAAACATTAACATATCTATATCTGTTAAAAGCTCCAATTCTACCTTGGTCATTTTCAGAGCTGCTGAAAATGTTAATCCTGGTGTTGTATAAAAATGAGCTGGATACAAACCATATGCTTGAATAGATGTCTCTCGAAAACTTTCGAATACATCAGCTAGTAATAATACCTCTGTTTTCAAGTAAATATCTGAATACTGTCCCATTGTTCGTACATTGAATGTATTCCATACATTACGAGCATGCTTATAATCTTCATCGGAAATATGAGATTCATTGAGTTTATTTTAAAACTCATGCTTTTCGGGTAAACTTGTAAATGTAAGCTTTTCTAAGCTATCTACAAAATCATATGGAAATATACCTTTTCGTCTGAGAAGATTAATCTGTTCGTTAGTGTATCCATCTACTTGAAATTCCTTAACTGCTATAGGCACATTTTCTAGATAAGATGATAGTTTGTCTAGTGATGATGGCAAAAATCGCCATGAATCTATAAACCTAAAGTTTATTTCACACTCGTCTATATATTTCGTAAAGGAAATATATTTTTCCTTGTTATGTGGTATGAGAGTCACTCTTCCTGGCAATAATGTTGAAGTTGCAATCTCTTTCAAAATAAAATGTGTATCATAATTGAGATTGTGAAATACAACTGGTATAAATCTTGAGTTTGTATAATTCAAATTGCATGAATTGTGAGCTGCACCTCTGAATCTATAATCAAAGAAAATAATATATTAGAAAATATAATTTTCCATTAGTCATTTCTTTAAATCTGATTTGATACACACCGTCCTGTAAGATGACAATGATCTCGTACAATCATCTCTTCATTACGAAAAGGCTTTCGACATATGTGACAGATAGATGCTTACCGGAATGATAATTCTTCTAAATCTGTAAGTCTCATTGGCTTCGGATTCTTATAAAGTTTGTCGATATGTTCACTGATTGCTTTTAACTCTTTGACAAACCACTTTGCAGGCGATTCTTCATTTTCACATGTTTGTCTATGCGATTTATAACCACAAAGTTTCTCATCGAAGCTGCACTTTATGTAATAGCCAATACTATAAGATTCATGAAGTTGAAATGTCATTTCATTCTCAGTAGGCTTCAACATGCACTCAAAATCAGCGTAAATTATAAAAGGTACTTTTTCGTTTTTGTTGTAATCGTCAAATTTCAGTATATTATTTTTTTCATTTGGCAAGTTGATACGACATTTATTTATATTTTTACAGTCCAATTCATGCACTTTTAATTTTTCTTCGCTGTAAAACACTTGCAAACACCTCTCACAGTGGTTTGATTTAATGTGAGATTTATTAAGTTGAGTGCAGAGAAGGCGAGACATGCTCTTGATCCAAACGTAGTGATATCTAGGAAGATTTTCTTCATCACCACAATTATTCTCTTCGTGTTCATCAATATAATAGTCTTGCACAATGAGTAAATTTACATGTTTTTCCCTCTTATCCTCAGTAACGTGACAAGGCGATACTTCATACTTTCCTCCTAATTTTCTTATCATGCATGTATTCACAGAAATATTATTTAGTTTTTCAAACTTTGGAATATCTTTTAATTTCACTGGAAATTCAATATTATTGAAGTTTAATTCCTGCTCATACTGTTGATTTACTCGATTGGTGTTTATTTTACAAGGATGTAATGCCGAAAGAATAGCGTATTTAAAACATTGATTATCTTCATTGCGTACATTTACACATGCTCTTTTATTTTCTATGAATTTAGGAAGAGGAATGTACGAGCTGCCTTTAATTGGCGAATATTTCTTCATGTTTACACATAAACTTATAATACTTTTTAGAGTCCACCCAGAATCTTTTCCTCAAATTCTTCTAGTTGTGTCAAGATAAGATCTCGAATATTAGTTTTAAACCACTCTTTCACATTAGTTGATAAAGATATCGTAGCACTTTCACTTGTAAAGTATTTAATATCCGTGGTTTCTTCATTGCTTTTTTGAATTGAAAATTCCGCTATGAAATCCTAGTTCACTTTTAAGGCATTGAACTCATTTAAACATGCTGTAACTTTTTCAGCAAATAGATTGTAAGCATCATTCAAAAAACTTACAATAACAACATGTTTTAAGTTTATTATCACTTCCGTTCGAATTCGATTCTCAAAAGCAGACTCAACATCACGCCACTCAACCTTGGCTTCTTCGATAATTCCTCCTCCTCGTTTCAGTCTTTGCTCGAACTCAACTTGCATGTAGGACAAATGCGTCATGCAAGTTTGAAATTTTTGTTTCTCACCTCGCGTAAGATCACTTTTATTTTTTTCGTTTAGTTCTTGAATTGTATTATTGCACTTATCTAGCCAATAATGAATATCATTCTTGGTTAGATACTCATCACTTCGTAAAGTATCATGAATCAACGCAACAAAACGTTCATAAAACTCTAACGAAGCCATTTTTTTTTCACTCTCAAACTTTAAGATTGCTTTTCGATGGGTAAACTGTGCTCTTCCAAGAAAACAGCGTCCCTTTTAAGGCAAAAAATCTTGTGTGAAGTAGTTGGAAAATGTACATTGGACCAATGTCGAGGAAGATTCTTTTTTCTTATAAGGAGAGAGGATAAATTTTCAGGAGTAGGGATGCATTTTATCATTTTTTACCCAATTGAAGGAAGCTTACTTTTCCAAAACCAATGGAAATTTTGCCTTCCTTCCACCTCTCCACCTTTAGACAAAATCATGAGGCGGAGTTTTGTGTTTAAAAATCCAGCGAGAGAATTTTCTACATCAGTTCTTCACAGCACTAACTAAAAGCAGAATGGGTAGAACGCTAGAGTATGATTTGTTATTTAAAAATTATTTATTAAAATGCAAAGAAGAAAACGCATATATATGTGATATCCAAGGATTTCAACGAATTGCTGAAGATTCTTTTATTGTTAAAGAAGTGAGTTTTTTGAATCTGAAGAAAACTGCTTTACCGACGGGTTACCTTTTTCA
This sequence comes from Nasonia oneida, assembly GCA_037356405.1. NCBI lineage: Eukaryota > Metazoa > Arthropoda > Insecta > Hymenoptera > Pteromalidae > Nasonia > Nasonia oneida. The sequence continues at coordinate 85,566 of JAZHPH010000280.1, read as the reverse complement.
ATCTTCATTACCATGGGAGGAACTGACGGCTGAAGAAAAAGTAATGACCCAATGGGTCGAGAAAACTCAGCATGGAATAGCTTATAACTCTGGAGATATTTCATATCATCGACTTCATCGTATTTTCCAAATATGTACACAAGGCGTTAGTAAATTATTTATTAAGGGAGATGAGAAAATGCAATGGATAAAGAATATGCTACCTAATGTGTAAGTTCTTTTTCATACTATATTAATACTCTCTTTTTCATACTCACTTGATACTTTTTCATACTCATTTGATACTTTTTCATACTCACTTGATACTTTTTCATACTCTTTGATACTTTATCCATACTTTCTTGATACTTACCCATTACTTTTTATTGTTACAGATCGATTTGCAACATTGAAGATTTAGGATGTTCATCCTTAGAAAATATAAAATTTGACAAACAATACATGTGTTTTAATCATGATTTATGTATTAAACGAAAACCAGCGTGTGCAGTGCAAAATGTTCTCGTGATACGAACATGGATTGAAAATTATTTAAGTAATACTTATTCTAAGGATGAAGATGAAAAACATGAATGCAATTGTCTCTATTGGAAATAAAAATTTGTATTGTTAAACTACATAATGCGTCTATTTATTTAGAAAAAATAATTTATTTGCGTTTACACACATACATCCATACAGTCATTTTACAAAATTTTATATTTCGGCGATAACTTTGTGTTGCTAATTATTTTCGGCTTAACGCCTAGTCGATCTTTACATTCTTCCAAAGAGATTTTTTTGATCGCTGAAACAAAAAAAAAAGAAAATAAAAATTATTAAAGTGAATTACTTGTAATGACAAATAATGATTTACAAACTTACGATTTTCTTCAGGATAAATTCCTGGTGTCACAGGTCTCTCCGGAGTTTTCGTTATGTCCACTATCGGATAACAATCAAACAGTTCATTTTGCTCTGAAAAAAACAATATTATTAAATGAAAATATATGTAATTATTTATGTATAGAAAAAATATAATTTACCACTCTTTCTTTTTATTGAAATTTTCGGGATTAGAGGCAGCTCTTTGATTGATCGAGGCTGTTTCTCTTTGATTGATTGTTGCTGAGGTTGTTGTTGTGGTTGTTGAGGTTGTTGCTGAGGTTGTTGCTGTGGTTGTTGATGAGGTGGTTGCTGAGGTTGTTGCTGTGGTTGTTGCTGAGGCGGTTGCTGAGGTGGTTGCTGATCACATTTCATAACTGGTGAAGTGGGTTTTGGTGATGAAACTAGAAAAAAAAAAATAATTAAATGATATTAAATTTATACACACACACACACACACATATATATATATAACTGCGTTAAATAAGTACTAATAAATAACGCCCGTGGAGGCGGCGGTATTTGCAGGAAGGAACAGGAATCGGAAATAAAAGAGCGAGGTTTAGAAATGACGACAAATCACGTAAAATAATAAGACTATGGTTATATTTACTAGTCGCGAAATAAACGTGAATTTACAATCATGAAATAATAATACGCGAGTCGCCAACAACTTTGCGACTCGCCGCGACGCCAGAATAATCGCGCTCGCACGCGTGTATCGTCGTGAAGGTCGCGCGCGCCGGATCACCCTCGCATGGGTGATACACACTCGCACATACACTCTCTCCCATGCACTGCGCGCCACACAAACCTTCTCTCTCTCTCTCATCGACGACGTTCCTAATCCTGGACAGGCCGCAAGACTTGGTCACTGCGCTGGACCGCTAGGCAAGATCAGGAATACCCGGACTCCGCGTCGCACTAACGTAGATAGGCTATAGGCATACCAAAACATAGGCATACTAAAACACCCCCTCTCCTCTCAGAGTGTTTTGGTACCCGATGGAAGAGGAGGGATCCCCTCTCTCTCTCCAAGATACTAAAACACCCGCTCTCCACTCAGAGTGTTTTAGTACCCGATGAGAGAGTGGGAGAGTATCCCCAGTCTACCCCCGTATGTATTTTTTTGAAAGCCTATAGCGTTCTTTCAATCCCTTCCCTTGCATAAGCGATTCAAAGTTTTCTCACCGCCTACAAATGCTATTGGCTGCTTGTGGGACCACCCCTAATTTTAAGTCCCAATTAGATTTCCTAGAAAAGCTAGGCAGTTTTCCTTCCAGAGATCCGCTTTTAGCGATTGACAAGTGGCGTAGAGACAATGGTCACAAAAATGCACTCAGACCGATAGGCCTGCAGAGAGCCCGAAGATGAACATGAGCTGATAGGACTAGAGAACGACAAACAATATTTATAGTGATTGACAAGTAACCTAGAGGCATGCACCAAGACCGATTTGTTGCGCTATCTGCATAGAGCAGGGAGATTAACACGTCGTACGGACTTTGACGAGTTTCCTAGAGGCCTGTAGGAAATCCCCCAAAAAGATGCAGAGGCACCGATAAGTTTTATGAAGATACCCCTCCCTTTTTTTTTGTTTCGCTAGCAGTGGGCGAAAATGCATGAGTGTCCCAGATACCTGCAGAGATGAACGTTGTAAAGGCTTTTAGCGTTTGACGAATGACCGAAGAGGGCGTGAAATACACGCGCGGACGGCCGGGTCTTATGATATTCATTTTTGGCAGGAGATCCTTTATTTTGCGCTTCAGCCCCGCTTCGAATTTTGACACTGAGTTTCCTCAGGTTACTTTTTTTCTACCTAGAAATCAGCAGTGGAGGCTGCGGTGGGTTAGGCTTCGGCCGCGCAGTATAGTAAGTTCATCTGTTCGTGCTCTGACACGAAATGTAGCGTTGCCATATCCTTATGCCCGCACGCGGCAACTTGTGTGCGTGTACAAAACGGACATTTTCTATGTTTGCAAAGATAGATACTTCTCACTGCTAAGAGATGGGACTTAGCAGGAAGAGTGGGGATTGTGCCAAGAAATCAGATTGCTTAACACTCAGTGTTCTGTACTTTTAAAGAGTATTGTAGTCATACCCCTCACTTTTAATATTTCACGCAGAGATGTCTTTTGAGTTTTGTAGGTGAAGGCGAAGGCTAGTAGTATACGCAACTGACTGCATACAACTACTTATTCTACACACCTTCTAGTGTCAGCTGTTTTTCGACTAAGATAACGTCCAAACAGATCCGTTCCTGAGTTATGGTGGGGATCAAAATTTGAGAAAGAATATAATTTTTTTTTTAATTAGACGTGTTAATAAATCCAGAATGTGACGGTCAATCGTACTCAAAATTTAATGAGTACAAGCATAGTTAAAATGCATGCTAAATTTTAGCATACATCCGTGCATACATTTTTTTTTTCTTTTTTGCTCAGAAACATCGAAAACATCAAAATCTTTAATGCGGAAATTTGCATCGTTATAAAGCTTTCTCTCTGAGAAAGTGCAAGAAAATATCAAAAAGTATCAAAACGTATCAAACAAGTGTCAAAAAAAAATATCAAAAAGTATAGATAAAGTATCAAAAAAAAGTAGCATATCCAGAGTATCGAAAAAAAAGTATCAAAAAACATCAAAAAGTATCAAGAGTATTGAAAAAAAAGTATCAAAAAGTATCAAGAGTATCGAAAATAAGTATCAAGAAGTATCAAAAAGTATCAAAAAGTATCAAGAGTATCGAAAAAAGTATCAAAAATTATCAAGAGTATCGAAATAAAGTATAAAAATGTATCAAAAAGTATCAACAAATGTCAAAAAGTATATCAAGGATTTTTTGTTTATCAGATGCAACAACATATGGCATCAACCACTCTATCTTTGATACTTTTACTTTGTAATCTTCATAAGTAGTCACACGATCTGCTGCAGTACCTTCCTGGATTATTACGTTCAAGTCGCTTCTCGATCTTGTGAGAATGAGCTCATGCTTCATATTAACTATAATCTTTTTATAGTCTTCTGCAAAACCCAAGATCATACTCAGTGGAATGGCAACGTCAAAATTTCCCTTGTCATCTACGACCGATTTGATATTGTCTTGAATGCCAAGCCAGCCTGCATTCTCCAGCATATCATTCTGATTCAAATTAAATGAAATCAATTCTTTCATAACACTGCTCAGACCAACATTTTTACTTTTATCTATCTCCACAGCATTAATCTCATAACGAATTTCATCAAACAGATGACAAATGCCATTGTTGACAAATTTAGTTTTAGCAAGTGCTGCTGCTGATCCACCATTTACTTGCAACTTTCCACATATATGGATAGAGCTGCGCGATGGTAAAAGACATAGATCTTGATGTTGGATAGAAATACGAATTTCATCACTGTTGTCAAAACATAATGATGAGTATGGTTAATGTGCGTGTACTTCGTAATGAGCAATAGACTCATCGAATACGAAACCTGATCAAATGCTTAGAATTTCGTCCATTTTTCTGGAAACAGCAAAGAATTATACACGTGAATTTTTTCCACGAACTTTTAGTCCTAGACTTTTCAGAAACTGAATGCTCTTGCGTGTTAACGGTTCTTTCGGTAAACGAGTATCTTCGGTCGACTGATGACTGGTTGCCATGATGACTGATTTATATATGATCCAGAATTGTAAAGGATGCCCATTATACAGATTTGATGTGGAGTCTAATAGCGATTTCCTCTCCTCGAAAATTCACTAAATTTCAATCCTGATCGACAATTTGAATTTGTAGATGATCTATGCACTTGACACTGACCGGTAGATATATGACGTGTGACGGAACTTCTATGATTCTATATCCCGGAGGCACTCTGGGAAAGAACTCATGGATTGTATGAACTTTCTTATTATTGATATAAGCACCTCCAGTAATATTGCACTCAACTCTGAGTGCATTGATTCTCAATATTTTCACTGGTAAATCAAAGCTGTGTTGAATGTTCTCTTCGAGAGTGCGAGGAGCAAAGCCAAGGAGACGGCCTATGGAATCGTGAGGTGTGAGATCTATCGGATGACTGCAGAGAATTTCACTTCTAAGAGTATTGTTGTTAGCTTTCAACGAGAATTCGATTCCTTTGGATTTCAAATTTGTTTGTAAAAATTGATTAATAACATCAATCTCATAACTACCAGTAGGAATATTAATAATAATATCTCCGTTTAAATGCAGTTTATTATTTGAATAGTCAACATTGGGAATAGAGTTAAAAGATAAAAGTTCAACTAAACCCAAACAAAATTTTTATGCTTCGGTAGTTCAATCGAAGGAAAATATTGCGCTTCTAAGAAAGATGAGTTTCCTCAGAGACTCAAAGTGAAGCTATCTTCCATGACTGATCGGAAGATAATGATTGTATTCGTCAGTGAGCACCTCTTTTATAGTCTCCCAGCTAAGAAAAAGAGACAAAGATGGCCACATATAAATGAGTCAAAATTTTGATATCTTTTATAGTTGTATTTCACTTCTTTCACGTTAAAATACAACATGAGATCTTTAGGAGGTTTAAGATCACCAAAACTATCAAAATAAATCACTTCAGGACCACGTTTGCGATAGCAAACCCAGTGAGTGCCTCTATTTTGAAAGTCGTCCAAGTTTACCACTGCTCTTTCATTATGCCATGGACCATCGGGTGGTAGATTATTTCTCATGAAAACACCTCTGAAATCTGAGATTTTCATCATATGAGCATATTTTTTTAGATCGTAGTCAGTCAGTGCACGATTTGGCAAAGTTAAATCGAAGTTTTTTTTTCTACTGACTTGATGACCACGACCGATATGAGGTTTCATAAATAATCTCATTCCAGTTTTATAGGGCTTAAGATGAAGACCTTTGCCTAAAGCAATAGCTTCCATGGTCTTATTATGCCTCTTACTTTCTTCATGATTTTTCTGCGCAGCTTTAGCATCATTAACTGCTTTAGCTATTCCAGCAGCGCCTCCTGCTAGAGCACCGGTTGCACTTAGTCCTGCGAACAATGGAATGAGAAAAGGAAGAACTCCACCAATTTTTGATGGAAGCGTCAGAACACGTGGAATGATAACTTTTTTCTTTCCACCTACACTTTTAACAGCTTGACGTGCACCCTTCAAGGCTGATTGAATAACCTTGCGAGAACTTTTACTTGTTGACATTGATTTTTTAGCCGCAGTCACTAACTTATTAAATTTCAGTCCCATTCTAGTTTTTTCTTTTAATTTCAAAGCAAAAGCAAAAGCTTTTTCGCCAAGACTAGCATCCTTAGCTCTGACACGTTGCATAGCTTCCTCAGCAAGCATCTTGTCAGCAGCTTTACGATCTTCGTTTTTATCGGAGTAAGCTATGTCGTGTTTTTTACAAGCCTGATCAAGCGGATTAATACCAGGATCTCCTCTTTTCATTCGCTTTTTCAATTTAGTTCCGGGACCGCAGTATTGATATCCAGGAAGTTGCATTTCAACAGGTAAGTTATTGATAACTTTATCAAGCAATCCATAGCCTTTCGGCTGTTTCTGAGATTTGTATATGATCATCTCTCTTCGAGTGTTGATTCACAACTGACGTTCATGGTATAAAACGAGCGTTTATATTTCGAGAGCTCAATGTTGAATCTGACTCTGTTGTATGAACATGGATTTTACCGAGCAGAACGTCAAACTCCCTGTCACGAATTTTGATTTTGGAAAAGAGAAGAGAAAGAAGCGTCATGGGGAATTACTGCCAGATAGTATACGAGCAGTATTCTGTGGTCCATCAAACTGTGGAAAAACAAATAGTTTATTGGCTTTAATTATACACCCCAATGGTCTTAGGTTTGAGAATTTGTATGTATACTCTAAATCCTTGAATCAGCCAAAGTATCAATTTCTCAAAAATGTCTTGGATCCGATTGAAGGAGTATCATATATTCCGTTCAGTGAGCATGAATCTGTAGTATCTCCAGATGAAGCCCCTCCAAATTCAATAATGATTTTTGATGATGTGGCATGTGTGAAGCAGGATAACGTCAGAGCATACTTCTGTATGGGGAGATATAAGAGTGTAGATAGCTTCTATCTATGTCAATCTTATGCTCATATAGGAAAACATCTCATTAGAGATAATGTCAATTTGTTAGTAATTTATCGACAAGATGACGTAAATCTTAAACATATCTATGAAGATCATGTGAATACCGATTTAACTTTCAACGAATTTCGGAATCTTTGTTCTGAATGTTGGAAGAATTATAAATATGGATTCATCGTTATTGACAAAGATAGACCGACGAACGAGGGTAGATACAGAAAAGGATTTGATTGTTTTGCAATAAAATAGGAATTATGAGTCTCATACTTACAGTTCAGTTGTAGACTTCGCCACGACGGCATGTCAGACTTCACGAAAGAGAAGAATGTTCTTAGTGAGCTTTTGCGAGCTCGTGAGGCTATTAAGAAAAAATACTTTATTAAAACAGGAGAAAGATGATTTTGAAAAAGTCATCGATGACACTCTAAAACCAGTTATCACATCACTTGAGAAACTTGTTGAGATGAAAAGTGAAAGCCCACTACAGCAACCGTCCAATCGCATTTTGGATCAAAACAACAGTAAAAAAATGAAAAAACGAATGAGAATCGATCGATCGAGTTTGCTCAACGATCAAAATAAGAACAATAAATCAAGTTTATTGGATTATACTGTTTATGATTATGATGATGATGATGATGATGATGATGATGATGCTTTTGACACAATAACCAATTCTACATTTAGATCTGAAGACTTTTTATCATTGCTAGATAAAAGCCGTAGAACGATTGATAATATATACGGAGTGCGAAAGGTTGATGAAGTGTATATGATTGGTGATTCAGAAATTGAATTTGATGATAAATATGTCAAAGTCAGAAATGAAAGTTATCCTAAAACAAGTGGACTAATGGAATTGCTATTTAAAAAATATCCGGGTGATCTTCTTCTGAGCAGATCTTCTTCATCAGATCGTGCAAATTATCGCAAGATTCTGGAAGCAACAAATGCTCATCGGAAAAAATTCAGCAAAGATGAGTCTATACGAATGTTGAGAAGTAATAAATATAAGAATATTTTAGCACCAATGTTCCGCAGTACTCCACGTAAAAAGAACAGTAGCAGCGGAGGAGGACTCATACCTAAATATAAAATAGCAAAAAAAGATTCTTCCATAGATCTCGTCTACTGGGATGATCCAAACGAGCTTACTGAGAGACTTCGACTATTGATTGCCGAACGATCAGCTGGAAATAATAATCAAGACAATGAAATCCAGTCGATTATTGAGGAATTACGTGAAGCTGGGCATATATATTGACACGCAACTTTCTTCTTTGCATCAGTACTACCATGAGTCTCGATGTGTTTGGAAGAAAACTTGAGGGCTCGCAAGTGAGGCGTGGTCCTCCAGGCATTGGTTTCAATTTTACACCGGACGGTGATTTTGATTTAGAAAACAAGCGACTTTGCAACCTAGGACCACCCAATCAGCCAAACGATGCAATCACCTTGCATTCACTGAAAGTTATTCTACAAACTGAAATAAATTATATAGCTGCTAAAATTTCTGGAATTGGTGAAGTTATAGAAGAATACAAGCAGCAAGTGGAAAAACATCAATTGGAAGTGGATGCAAAATTGCGTTATCTTTATAATACAACTCTTCGCAATTACTCTGGTGTTGATTATATAATTGAAGAAGTGAATAAACAATTAAAAGTTCGTATAGACGAATTTCCAGATGGATTTTCATCTACTGTAAACGAAGATGGAACGTCATAGAGTAGCTGAAGAGCTGCATAAGCCAGCACGTCGGCGATACAAGAGAAGAAAATATGACATACGTGGAATAGACGAGACTTGGCAAGCTGATCTTGTAGAAATGATACCATATTCTAAAGAAAACAAAGGTTTTCATTACTTACTCACTGTCATAGATATATTTTCAAAGTATGCATGGGCCGTGCCAGTCAAGTCAAAGAGTGGTAATGATGTTACTACAGCTATGAAGTCAATACTGAAAGAAGGACGAGTACCGAAGAATCTACAAACTGACCAAGGAAAAGAATTTTACAATTCAATTTTTCAAAAACTTATGAAGAAACACAATATACACTTATACTCTTCACATAGTAATCTTCATGCAAGTATATGCGAACGATTCAATAGAACGTTAAAAAATGCAATGTGGACAGAATTCAGCAAACAAGGAAGCTATAAATGGTTGGATATTCTACCTAACTTGCTCAAAGCGTATAATTCGAGAAAACATCGGACAACAGGAATCGAGCCTGAAAATGTTACACAGGCAAATGAGCGAGAAGTCAAGAGACGTTTTCCAAATGAAAAGTCGCCAGTGAAAAAACCGAAATTTAAAGTAGGAGATAAAGTTCGAATAAGTAGGATAAAAAATGTTTTTGAATAAGGTTACACACCAAACTGGTCAACGGAAATTTTCACAATAACGCGAGTTGTAAAAACAGATCCAGTAACTTACCATCTCAAAGATTATTATGATAAATCCGTCTCTGGCGGCTTTTATGAAACGGAAATTCATAAAACTATGTATCCGGAAATTTATTTAGTAGAAAAAGTTTTAAAGAAAAGTGGTAAACGCGTATATGTTAAATGGTTAGGATTTAGTGACAAGCATAATAGTTGGATAGATAAAAATGAGATTGTATGAATTATTCAAGGTTCAAATAAATAAGAAAGTTATTGTTATTATATTTAATAATGTATTTATTCATGTAAATTGCACACAAGTTTGAACAAATAAATAAATAGTATTTAACAATTATCAGTCTTTGTATTTCATTATTTTAGCATGTGGTGAACTTAAAAGAAGTTCCACCCTGCTATGTTATAAATAAACTAAGTTTATTTGCTGTGTTAGAGAGATTATAGAAAAGCCCTTGATCTTTCAAGATTGCTGATGAGATCTTTTCTGGAAGAAATATTTGAAAGCTGTCATCGATCTCGGCCACGATCTTCGTGCCGAATCTCGTCTTTACTTCCTTGAGCGCAGTCACCATGTATGCATGATCTTTTTCTAAGTCCGTGGCTTTCTTTTTGGGCCAAGAACTCGCGCTCAGCAATTTTAATTTTTTATAAAAATTAAAATTCTTACAATTATTTTTTAACTGTTCAAAAAATGTTGTACGCAGTTGTTAATTTATTATAAAGAAAATTATGAAAACTTTTATTATTAATTTGAAAAGGGATTGAAATTTGTCATCACCTCTTATTCACACGCAGTCAATTTATTAGATTAAAGTCTTTGCGGGCAAAAGTGGTGGGATAACCCTGGTTTCTCAAAACAAAAAAACTCAATTCATAAGTAAACGGCAAAGTTTCGTCCCTGGTGGGGACCTCTTCAAGCCTTTATTAAAACAGAAAAATTATAAATGTATAAAAATATTTACAAAATATGGAAATCATTAATATAATTGTTGCGCAGCAGTTGAAAAAACTTAATGTTCATACCATAAAAATTAAACAAATTAAATATCACAAGAGACAAACGTGTCTCTCTTGTCGTAAGTGTTGTCAGTCTGTGGAAGCCGTATAAGAAACATAAGTATGTACAGAGTCTGCGCGGCGGAGATGCCCGAAGTTACCCGAGCTCACTTATTCACGCATACATAGACAGCCCATGTTCAACCCAGGGAAATTCGAAAAAGAGAGAAGTTATACAGTAATGGAATTTGGTTTATTTAAATATTTATTTAGTTTATTGTATTGTTTACTAATCGTGTTAAAATCTTCTTGCTTATTAATATAGTTCTTGTTAATGTTAATAAACATACTCTCAGATATTAATCTTTTGAAATTATTTTGTTCTTTGTCTAAAATTTTAACATTATCAAAATCAAAACTATGTGAAAATTCATTTATATGAGTGGGAATAGGTAATATTTTGTCTAACGGAGTTTTCTTGTGTTCATCTATTCTCTTTTTCAAACTTCTCTTGGTTTGGCCTACATAAGCAGCATTACAATTATTGCACGGAATCTCATATACAACATTGGTCTCGCACCATTTATCAAGCTTGTCTTTACCTAACTTAATAATATTATTCAATTTATTTGACATACAAGGAACCACAGTAAAGCCATATTTTTTGAAAGCTGACACATGTAAAAAATAATTTTTCATGATACGGAATCGACATAACATTTCTGACTGTAGAATCATTATTTTTAATTTTTGAACTTCCAAAGGTGTGATATCTAACTCTATAACGAATACAACTATCAATAATTTTTTTTTTTTTGAGAAACCAGGGTTATCCCACCACTTTTGCCCGCAAAGACTTTATTCTGATAACATGGATGGGAATAATAACATTCTTATTAGATTAGTTTATTTATTTACTTACACTAAAACGAAGACAAAGAGCAGAGTAATTCAATTTAAAAATCATACCTAAATTTTCTGAAATATTTTTCAATTTTTTCAACTTTTCTAAAATTTCGTACACCTATCGTTAAATAAAACTTTGAATTTGCGTTTTAATTTATTTTTTTTTATAATTTTTGTAAATTTTATTTATGTTAACGTGATCTATTATTATCTCATCATCTATAATCCTCGGTAAATTGCGTTGTTGTTTCTGTGATCGCTGCGGCTGTGGTTGTAGCTGCTGTTGCTGCTGCTGTTGCTGTTGTTGCTGTTGTTGAGCTGCTGTTGCAGCTGTTGCTGCTAATGTTACTGTTGTTGTTACTGTCGTTGCTGTTGGTGTTGTTGCTGTTGCTATTGTTGCTGTTGCTACTGTTGTTGTTGCTTACTGTCTGTCCTTTTCAATTGTAAAATACCACATCTCGATACTGGTCTCGTAACCTCTGAAAAAATTAAACGAACAAAAAAATAAATTTATTGTATAAAAAATAATCCAAAATAAATCTAGTTTACTGTTAAAGCATTTCGTCATTGTAGATGTTCCTGGTTTTGGTAACGTCTCTCTCTCTCTCTCCTGCCTTCTTCTTCTTCTGCTCGTTGCCTTCTTGTTCTGTAAAAATAAGAAAACAAATTGGCATTATTATTTTTTAAAAATAAAGTTATATCATTTTTAGAATAAATGTAATATTTTTACCTTCATATTCGAGGACGTAATCTTAGGAATCCGCTTGAGATTGCGTATACTTTTAACGGATTTGCACGATGCGCAACTGGATGATGTTCCGCTTGAACTGGAGCTCGAACTAGAGCTCGAGCGAGCCCGTCTTCTTCGGGTCGCCGAGGATTGCCGAGGTTGCTCAGCCATTGGGGATCGTCCAGACGAGTTAGCAGCCTGGGATTGCTGCGGCGAGTCAGCTGCCGGGGATCGTTGAGGCAGGTCAGCCGTCGGAGATCGATGAGGCGGGACAGCTGCCGGCGATCGCCGCGGCGGGTCAACAGCTGGGGATCGCCGAGGCTGCTCAGCTGCCGGCGATCAGCCAACGTATACGCTCCTGGGCATCCTGTAGACTTCGTCGGCTCCGAGAAGGCTGCATTGATGAATTTTTTTTGAAGACATTTTCTTGACAGCTTGCAAGGAAACCTGTGATTGACTACGGTGTATCTTGAGGGGTTATTTATACTCGAAGACCGGAGCACACTTTTCATTATTTTTCCGAAAATCCTCTGATTTGCTGAGCTCCTTTTCCCACCACTTTCCTGAAAAGTCCTCTAATTGGAGAAAAAATGTTCCTCCCTTAATTTCAAAAACACCTCCCTTGACCATGCTCCTCCCCGTGAGATAGTCTATGGGCACTTTTGCAGACATTTTCCAAAAACGAATTGATTTTCACCGCGGGTAGCGAAACAAAAAGAAAGGTCTTGCCAGCGAGTGAAGTTTCTAGATTCCTGCGGCCCTCTTCAGACACTAGTCAAAAGCTAAAAGCCTTTACAACGTTCATCTCTGCAGGTATCTGCAACACTCACGCATTTTCGTCCACTGCTAGCGAAACGAAAAAATGTGGCCGTCTCGGGGACAGCCGATAGAAGTCCATACTGAAGTTGTAGACTTCTTTTTTTTTATATAGGTGAAATAATAAAAATATGTTTATCATCATTCATACATTATTTTATTTCTCACAAACTTTATTTATCTATCGTAGAATCACAGGTATCTTCATTTTTTAATTCAATAAAAGAAACAATTGGTTTGCGATAACTAAAGTATGATATAAACGTTTTAGAATCGATTTTATATAAAAATCTTGAAAATACTGCATGTAATGTTGTGCCATACTTAGTAGTTGATTGTTGCGCATCATTATTCATGTCTAATTGAAAATTATCTTTGAGGAATGTAATTAATGGTTGTGCACTTTCGTCAGCAAACTTAACATTAAAATCTCCTGCTAAAATCAGTGGCATTTCATGGTCATTTATACCAAGCTCCCGTGATCCTACTTGAGTGTATACAAGTAGTGATCTATGGATAAATTGAATTATGTCTGTAATACTTTGATTGGGTGAAATGTAAATCGCAGCCATGATACATATTTGACCGTCTTCTAAAACGCAGTGAGCAGAACATATTTCAGCACGCGGGATAGCATTATTTCAGTTTATGCTAGGTAGAGAAAGCTGAGCGCATGGGGACGCGGGATAGCATTGTCCAGAGTATAGCGTGTAGTAGAGAAGTATAGTGTGTAGAGAACGCTGAGAGCGCCGAAAGCCAACGCAAAGATGCGGTAAGGAGAGCGCGGTGGAGGGGAGAGAGAGAGAGAGAGAGAGAGAGAGAGAGAGAGAGAGAGAGAGAGAGAGTGAGAAGGAGAGCGCGGTGAATGGAGAGAGAGAGAGAGAGAGAGAGAGTGAGAAGGAGAGCGCGGTGAAGGGAGAGAGAGAGAGAGAGAGAGTGAGAAGGAGAGCGCGGTGAAGGGAGAGATGCGCGCAGTGCGTACGCCTTGCGCGGCGAAGAGAGCGCAGTGGAGGGGAGAGTGAGAGAGAGAGAGAGTTTCCCCTGCTTCCCCTCCTGGCGTTCGGTAACTGCGTGACGGTCGGTTTTTTCTCGATTCACTCCCCGGCAAAAATGTGTACCTAACGAGCCTATAGAAGTATTCACTTCAAAAAAAGGGACGGGTATCTTCATACAACTTTTCGGTGCTTCTTTTTTGGGGGGATTTCCTGCAGGCCTCTAGGAGGAAACTCGTCAAAGTCAGTACGACGTTTTGTTAATCTCCTCCCTCTCTGCAGGTAGCGCAACAAAAGAAAAGGGATCTCCACCCAATAATGAATATCATGAGACCCATCAGTCTTGGTGAATGCTCTAGGTTACTCGTCAATCACTATAAGTATTTTTTTGTCATTCTCTAGTCCTATCAGCTCATATTCATCTTCGGGCTCTCTGCAGGCCTATCGGTCTGAGTGCATTTTTGTGACCATTGGAAGGAAAACTGTCTAGCTTTTCTGGGAAATCTAATTGGGACTTAAAATTAGGGGTGGTCCCACAAGCAGCCAATAGCATTTGTAGGCGGTGAGAAAACTTTGAATCGCTTATGCAAGGGAAGGGATTGAAAGAACGCTATAGGCTTTCAAAAAAATACATATGGGGGTAGACTGGGGATACTCTCCCACTCTCTCATCGGGTACTAAAACAATCTGAGAGGAGAGGGAGTGTTTTAGTATGCCTATGTTTTGGTATGCCTATAGCCTATCTACTCACTCACACACAAGGTACACTTCGATCCGCTGGACACAGCACAGCAAACGATACTACGAGTTTTCGAATTGTACGAGTGAAGTCCCATGTTTAACTTCCGAAGGCCGAGAGCTATCTGAGCGTGCACCTGAAGGATTAGCCCGCGCGCTCGCTCTCTCTATCTCTTTCGCGCCTATTGCCGAATTCGCACGTGTTTATTATCGCGCGCGCGACTCTACGCTGTTTCGGCGCGGGTACTCATACCGCTACGAGTGGACTGTGGTGCGATTGTGGAGCACAGTCGGTAAAAACTTATCGACCGAGTGCAGCAACAGCGTGATTTATCGGCACGCGACTACGCGAGGCGTCGAAACGTGTCGGCTGCAATCGGAGACCCGTACCTGCGTTTATACTATTTCACGCGTGATATGCTCTTTTAACGTACCTGGAAGAGAGCATATTAATGCACAACATTTAAAATATCGTAGGGCTTGTTTTCGGCAATGTTAAACCTACGACAGATCTGTTGTATGCTATAAATTTCTAGGTAATTTTATGACCCATGCCCAATTCGTCCCATTCCGTATCCGTATTCCGTATTTCTTTGTCGGACGTTGCGCTCTCACACCCATCATATTGGGTGAAGACTGAAGGGGCAAGGCGGTCGCGAGTATTAAAGTATTACTTATTTTTGCAATGTATGTTTAAAAAAATAATTTACAGTTAGTTTGTTTACGAAAAGTTTACTTGTTTATAACAAGCGTTCTATTTCATAGAAATAATGTTTAATCGATAAGAATTTTTTATATGTATTTTTTTAAATGGAATTTATATTTTGAGAAAGTATTGACAAGGCTCAATAATCATATTGATAATTAATTTTTGTTTAAAATCTTCAAAATGTTTTGTAACATTGTAATTATTCGTAATTATTCATAACTAGTTCAGTTTGTATTTCATTTTTTACGGACATTTCAATAAAGCTTTTTTCTGCTTATTCATTCGCTGACGAGTTTTATTCCATCCCCCACCTGGTTTTTGATTAAAATGTAAAATCAATTACACTTATGATTACCAATTACCTTAACGTGTAACTGTGCTATTTTATCCCCCCCCCCCCCCACCTGCCTTCATATTATAGACAAAGTTTTACTCAAAAATTTATGTTGGATAAATATTCCCAGCTGACTCATAAAAGACAAATCATGTGTATTGCTAGAGACGAAGATTCTACTGGGAAACGATTGTATTTTATAGTTGATATTGAAAAGTTTACTAATTTTTGTACTGGCATGACAAACCT
>JAZHPH010000280.1:56752-69689 GCA_037356405.1 Nasonia oneida | reverse complement strand
CACCCCACACACACAGAAATAACACGAATTTGATATGAATAACTTACTCAAAATGTTCTGTTAGTTCATCATACTAATGTTTAAAATTAAAAATTTCTTTGTGCTCACACTGACACTTTAATGAAATTGGAAGCTTATCACAATGTATTTAATCGAGAAAAAGAAGTTTATAAAGATTCACTCAGTGAATTAACAACAAACAGTTTTCTACTACGTTGGGGAGAGCCTCAGTAATAATTATATTATTATTTAGATTATAGATTATAGATTAGATGAATAAGTGAGTCTACAGAACATTTGAGATGAACTTTATAAGACGATTTAATGATATTCATTAGGTTTAAGGTGAATAAGTGATTTAAAAGAACTTGATGAATTATGAGGAACAATCATTATTATAGATTATTACAGATGAAAGTATACTTATGGACGATAGAGATATCCAACAATAGACAGTTTTCCACACCACCCAAGGGGTACTGTTAAAAGCACATTATATTAGTCATAATACAATGTACTTTAGGCGCGTTGATTTTTTTGTTTTTTTTTTTATTTTATTTTATAAAAATCACCAATATAATTTCATGACATGATCAAATTATACAAAATTATGGTTATTGTTAAAAATGAATATTTTTCTGAAGGTAATGCATTTAAAAACAAAATAGTTAATACTGATTCATTTTTATCAATGAAAATTTTTATACAATAATCTAAAAAAAACGTGGAATCATCGCCAAGAGCCCTATAACCACGGGAGTCTTAGATACCAGGTCCTCCTCCCCTAAGATTCCACCTGATACCATCCTCCATCCCATCAAGTTTTTAAGTATTATAATCAATGTGTACTACTATTCATTTACATACATTTACGAAAATAATCTGTGCAAAAATCTAAGCCCTGTTCAAATATGATTTTTGAACAGGATAAAGATTAAATTGAAACTTTTTTCATATAAAAGTGTACAAATAATCATTAAATATGTTTAAGTTAACTAAGTATTATTACACCATGTCCTATAATAATACGAAATTAACCTACTATATTAGCTAATGATTATTTGTTTGCCTGTTCTGTGCTGTGTATTGTGTATGAATATTCAAAAGTAAAATTTAGTGACTGAAAATTTGATAGAAATTTTCTATTAATATAAATATATTTTATTACTTTTATAAACTTTTGTACTACTTATTTTTTCCACTAACGTAAATAATGACGATACGTATCAATTTTATTAAATTTAACCTCTTCTTTCGTCTTGATTACGTCACTTCTAACAATTACTTTCAAAATTAAAATTAAACTAAAACAGGAATTGGGGGGTTGGCGAGCGAAGCGAGCAGGGGGGCGAAGCCCCACTAGTACATATATATACATATATAAAGGTTACTTTGTATATTAATTTATTGCAGATAATTACTGACAAATGTGTTATTTATTTTGACATTGAATATTCAAGAAAAGATTCTTACTTTATAAACGATGAACAAGGATTTAGTATATTTATTGAATTAATGAAGCAGTTTTTTATTAAAAAGTTTTCTACTTTACAATCAAAAGATATGTTTTTTTTTTACGACTATAAATTGAAATCGGTTCAATTCCTTGTTCCTTGTGTATCTCCACCTAGCGGCGTCGGCCACCGCCATGAAAGATGCTATACCGTTGCCCATCTCCTCGTTTACACGCTGTTGCAGACGACTCTACGACAGATTTACGACAGATTTTTTTTACGGCCGGCGGAGAATTTGCTGTTATTTAACCCGTTAGCGATATTTTTGTTCACTTTACGGATTATAAATTTGTTTTATAGCACGCTAACCTCAAAATGCCAACTTTATTGTCGATTTTGAGGTTGCCGTGCTATAATAAATATCGTATGAGACTGTTGTGGGAGGTGTTTTTCTACCTTTCTCGATTTTCGCGAAAAACCTCGAGCAAGGTAGAAAAACATCTCCCACAACAGTGTCATAATATACTATTACGACATTTGCTTGCATTTATGACGATTTTCGGTTATTTTTACGACAGATAACCTCGAGAAAACCATCTATCGTAGGTTTAACAACGGCCAATACTTTTGTGATAGTTTCATGCACACAAAAAAGCGGGGTTCTGTGTAAGATTATATTCGTATGATACCCATAGACATAGGAAGTATAAACTGCGGGTCAAATGGAGAGACCGTGTCCCCCTGTGCGAGAGAGAGAGCGATATTTAAGGAGAGCAGTCTGTCTCTTTCTAATGGGCGGAGCGAACCTCGCGCATGCGCACCGGCACCGCCAGCTGATCGCCGCCAACTCCGCGATTTATTCGCATTTATTATAATTAATTCATCAATAAGTATTGAAAATTTGACAATAAATTGCGGATTTGCATGATCCGCAATTTAATTGCGAACGATCCGCATTGTTTTCAATACCCATACCGTGTTTGCCTGCTATAGTTCGCGACGATATATCCCGCTGAAACAATTTATTCCATTTGAAATTTTGTTTACTTCCCTTATTTTGTTTAAACTGAAATACTTAATCCTTAAGCTTAAACATTAATAAACCTACGTTATGTTTAAGCCCCCGCCCCCTTGATGATCATATGTGACTTTTGAACATTTCATTCCAGGTGAATTCGTGGTCGTGCGAGCTAAGGCGCGCGCACGTGTTATGTTTTTGAATTCGTAATTCCGGGTTCGAATTCGACCAGGAGATTTTTTTTTTCTTTTTACATCGTATACAAAATTACTCAGTAGGTGCAATCATTTATATATATTTTTTTAATTTTTAAGTTTTAATCGTTAGTATATATTTTAATTGTTAGTATTGTATATTATAATCGTCAGTATATATTATAATTTTCATAAAAATAAGAATATGAAAATTTAAGATTAAAACAATATAAAGAAATTTTTTCAAATAAGATTATTTCACGAATCGACTTCATTGCAACAATTTGAAACGAGAATTCACACTAGAAATAATAAATTAACATTATTTTATCATCAATAATGCATTATAATATTATAATTCTGCCATTGCATTTCCTTTGTATTGTTGTTGTTTTTCGAGTTACAGAGTTACTTTGTGTCTGGATCATGCAAATCCGCAATTTATTGCCAAATTTTCAATACTTATTGATGAATTAATTATAATAAATGCGAATAAATCGCGGAGTTGGCGGCGATCAGCTGGCGGTGCCGGTGCGCATGCGCGAGGTTCGCTCCGCCCATTATAAAGAGACAGACTGCTCTCCTTAAATATCGCTCTCTCTCTCTCTCTCTCTCTCGCACAGGGGGACACGGTCTCTCCATTTGACCCGCAGTCTATACTTCCTATGTCTATGATGATACCTATCGTGCTATCATTCGAATATATTTTGCAAAAACAAAGAATCTTTCAACATCGAATAGTCTCAGAGCGATACTAAATGATGATAAGAAGTGAAAACAAGTAATTATAAAGTGCTAGTGATTTTACGTCGATGGAAAGAAAGTTACAGAAATTAAAAAATCGGAAAACCTAACTGTTAAGACGCTTGGATTTCTCCATATTTTAATCCAATTTTCTTAACAGTTAAGAATTCTTCTTTGTGTCAAGGATTCTTTTCTCTCAATGCACTTATATGTTACATAAAAACCCTATATTCTAAAGATAATTCTGTAGGAAATCATGCATGTATTTTGCGGTATTTTATGCACCATTTTCTGCATGAACGTGTTTTTCAGAACAACCCTGCACTTATCTACTTTGATATAATAATGATAATAAATTTTATAAAATGATACTGACATATATTATGGCCGTCGATAGGAGTACTATGTGGATGATAACACCAAAAACAGGCCATAATATGTCTATTATGTTGTCTGCAATATTCATTTCATTAAAATATCATAAATAGAATTCTTACAAGATATCCTGCAGGAATTTTCTATGATATGTTCTGCAAGGTTTTTTTTTGGCAAAAAATGTTTACAGATTAATGTAGGAAATCCTGCAAAAAAAACAAAAATATATGCGGGATTTCTTACAGGACAATTCACAGGAATTTCCTTTAGAAAATTCTGCAAGGTTTTTCCGTAAGGGATCAATGTTAAAAAAATTAACAATTTATGATAAATAATTGTTGAATTGAAAAAAAATTCTCTGGTCGAAGTTTGAACCCAGTATTGCGTGAAAATCTATTGCATAAGGACCTACTGAGACATATGATTTCTCTGACAAATAATGCATGAAAGCGATTCATGCATGCAGATATTTTTCTTATCTCCACATTATTTCCAATAGAATTATTTAATTTGTAGTTCACAGTACGAGTTAAGGCGAAATAGCACGAGCCGAAGGCGAGTCTAACTATGATTACTATTTTTATAAAACAAGTTACTACTATAACTTTAGTCACAATTATCAGGATACCATCAGTACGCCTTGTAATTACTAAGTATTATACGGGAATAAAATTTTTAATGGTTTTAAAAAATTGTTAACTTTTGGAAAAATTAACCAAAATATTTTTAATTTTTAAAACTAAAAATCTTGAAAAATTTTTAGATTGAAATTTTCTTTCAAGGCAACAAAGTGGCAACACAGTTAGTTGTAAATAAAGATCTATATGAGACACCGGATTAAAGTCGATAATGTACTATTTTGTTAATGCTTCAAAATATTTTAGAAATAACTTATATTACAGTAAATTTTTTTTAGGCCAGAATAGAGCAAAATAAAATAGATATTTTGACAAAAATACGTACAGCAATCTACCTGTGCGATCATTTAAAATGCAGTCCGTAGATGTTTGCTGATGTGTTTCCAACTCGCAACTCCCATTGCTAAATTTGTTATTAACAATTTAGTGAAAAAAACGCGTATTTTTTAGTTTTTTGCTTATAAAACGAAAACTACTCAATCAATATGAATTGTGTAAAGGTAAAAGTTGTAGAGTATTAAATTCTGAAGAGAATGAGACGTCGAATAATCCGATCCGTTGATTAGAACCGGAATAATTCCGGAAAAAACCGGAAAATTTGGCATTTTTTTTCGGCATTTTCATAACTTTGTTAATTATAAAGATTAAGAGCTGAAATTTGGCACAGAAGTAGATAGTTATATCAACTTTAAGTGTGTTAGGCACTGTCGGACCAATAGTTTTTGCGCAATTGCAATTTCAATTTTTTAATGCACTTTTGATCGGGAACCTTCTTGCTCTACGAATGGTCAGATTTTTATTCTAATACCAGCATTCAAAAGAATAAGTAAAACACTAAAAGATTTATATTTTAAGTTTTTGTTGAAATGTATTGAAATAGTCGAAACATGCAGTTGAAAATCGGCAAAAGCGGCTGAGCGCGCGCGAGCGTGCGAGGAGTGGGGGGAATGAGGGAAAGTGCGCCTATGTAGATATAGGCCAAACTGTAGAGCATTTTTACATTACATAATTTGTTGCAGCAAACTGATTGTGCGATCATGTAAGGGATGATAAGCAGATGACAAGGTATATGTTTTTCACTCGCATTTCCGTTCCTTATTGTTAGTTATTAACAATTTATTGCAAAAAAACGCGATTTTGGTCTTTTATGCTTATAACTTTAAAACTTGAGGCGCTATCAGAATGCCCAACGAGATCCTCTGGTTCCATTACCCCAAAATAAAAAAAAAATCATTCAAATAGTTGTAGTAGATGCTGAGAAATGTTAATGCAAAGATAGATAACGTGCGCTCCGCGCGCTCCTATTACTATATATACGCCTCTCCTTCGGCGCTGCTCCGTCCCCCCATCACTCGACTGCGAGCGCGCACTCGGCTAATTTTCGCGAACTTTACGACGGTTTTTCGCATGCTTCCAGGCACTTGATTGAAAAACTAAAATCTACGTTTTGTAGTGCACTATACCAACTTTTCGACCGTTTTTTTGAAATTTCAATCGGACTTACGGTACAGCATACAGACCTGCCGGAAAAAAACGCACCGCAAACTTTGAATCGCGATTTTGAGCAAACTAATAATCCGTCAGCACCCAACTTTTGCACATATAAGTACATTATAATCCCTACTTTTTCCCAAAATTTTAGCGCTCCAGCTATGAATTTTCGAAAAAACGCCTAATTTTCCGATTTTTCCTAATTATCTCAGGACCTAATTATTCGATTGAGGCGTTCAACCTCTCATTTTGTAGATGTTTCTATTCTCCAATCGGAGTGCAGAAGGGATTCTTTCATTTCCAAAGATATACAGACTCGCTGCGCGCAGCATCGCATCTTTTCACTCGCTTTCCTCGGCGACTACGGCAACTTTTTTGATGTTTTTTTTTATTTCGGGATAACTGAATATGAGGAATCTGATACTCTACTCACATTACACGAATAATTGATAATAAAGCTGCTATTTCGAATTCTGAAGTGAATTCCAAGAAGAAGCCGATTTGAATAGCTGATGTATAAAGCGCAATATATTCATGTTGTCTCATTAACAAAACACTTATAAAAAAAAATATATATATATATATATATTTATGTGTTGAAATTAATAACCTCACTGCGTTTATTCATAGAATTTAAATATAACACTCAAGAAGGTGGAATAGCAGCTTTATTATCAATTATTCGTGTAATGCGAGTAGAGTATTAGATTCCTCATATTCAGTTATCCCGAAATAAAAAAAAACATCAAAAAAGTTGCCGTAGTCGCCGAGGAAAGCGAGTGAAAAGATGCGATGCTGCGCGCAGCGAGTCTGTATATCTTTGGAAATGAAAGAATCCCTTCTGCACTCCGATTGGAGATAAGGCAGGAATAGGACAGACCGGGTTAAATAGTAATAAGACTTGGTGTGTGATAACAACGAACAACTTATATTATCAAGACTGGGGATAACAAAAGGTGTAAGACCGAAAGGTCTGTCCAGATCGGCGGCCAGGCCGGAACTCATCACCCCTAAGCTCGCCTCGCGCTCGCCACGGCATGGTGGTCCGCCAGGTGGCGCGTCGGTCCATAGGTAGTCGCAGGAGGGGACCCCCACATATCTACATAGGCGCACTTCCCCTCATTCCCTCCGGCTGCGTCTACAATGGACCGAATTCGGTAAACGAACGTATACGGTAGCAAATTTGCTTAGTGCTGCCAACACAGTTCGAGTTCTATCTGTTCCCGATGAACGAACCTTATGAAAACGTATATCCTTCTGGACAATATTAGAAAAGGCGCTGAATTTAAAATAATTATTTTATTAAATGATAAAAACTTATTTAAAAAATGAATTAAGCATTAATATCGATAAACATTTGTTTCAAATTATTAATCGTCGAAAATACAATCCCAAAAATAGAATATTAATAAAATTATATTATTTGATAATTGAATTTAAAATGATGTAGAAGGCAACAGCAAGTTATGTAGTTCGGTGACTAGAGATAAATAAAAAATATAGTATAAAATAAATAATTGTAGTAAAGTATACTTTATTCATAAAAATACAGGTATGTTGAAAATTACATTTTGTATACACTGCGTTAACTTTTAAAGACACGAATAATAAAAGAAGAATGCAAATAACTATTTTTTTTACACACATAATGAGATGATAAATTGCGTATGTAAAGACCGTATTTGATAGAGATACGGGCTGCGCGAGTTTTACAAATATTTATTTATTCGCGAGAACTAGCATAAGCTCGAGAGCTTTATTGTTACTAGAGATACTTGAATGGAATGGATGGACTGGATATCTAGATATATAATATATATCTAAAAGCACAAGTGGACGCGTGACTGTCGCGTTGGTGAGTCATGTGCGGACACTCTCGTGCGCGGACTGTAGTCTCTCCGCTTTTAGTGGACGATACTGAGTCCGCTTTTATACTTACGCGCGGACGTTGTGGATGTCCTGAAGTTCTTACCTTTGTGACTATTGATGTTGTAGGCACTTGATTATCCTTCCATTCACTTCTTTAGGATTTAGGTTGTTTTATGGATTACTCTTAATTAAAAGAATAATAGTTGTAGAAACTGATTAAATTGTTATCTTTGTTTTATTGGGGACAACCCAGCACTCAGGGACAATACAGTTTCTTACAAGAGGGTATTGCTTAGTGCGTTGGTATCTAATAGTTACTTTGACGTTGGTACAATTAAACTTAACTTACGGTATATTTGTAACCTGGAACTGGATAGTCCTTCGTGGCACGACAGATGCTAATTGATCTTACTCTACACGATTACTCGTGGCTAATTTATGTACTGTTAATCTAATTTGCTCTATGGTTTCCCACTAACGCCGGTCTGCTATCGACGGGCCCTTCGCCTGTTGCACGATGCAGACTCTCAAACCAGAAAACAAGGAGTTCTACTATAACTTGTACACAGAGTTTGAGTGTTTTCTAGGCACTCAATAGGCGATGCGTACAGAGGTATAGCACTCGTACTCGCTAATCGGGTACAGCTACACGACGACAGGTTACTTATACAAAAGGCGCTCCGTGGATCGTATCCTGGCTTTCTAAAGCCTCAGTGACGATTCAAGGAGTTGTGAAATTACGTGAAACGCGGCAACGATCGACCAATCAACACCTGACGTGCAATGACGATGTACAAAAGTCAGTAATACGCGCGTATAAGAAATGCTGACTCGTAGGTCAAAGCACTCGCTCCGATGTTCGGCAATCGGTTTCGCAATGTCGCAATCGGGTTTAGTATACGTCGTCTGTATGAGTACGCGAATGCAGTCGTACAGGCGATGTATATATATATATATATATATATGTATATATGTATATATATATATATATATATATATATATATATATATATACATATATACACAGTAGTAGGGGATTATGGAGCCTTTTTTTCCGAATATAGGGGATTATGGAGCCCCCATTTCCACGACATATATCATGTGACCCGATTTCCACGACCATTATCAATAGCGACTGTACAAACAATAAAAAAATGACCTCATTTCCACGACTTTTATAAATGAAGTCAGGTGTTATTCGAAAGAAATCTGTGGCAAAGACAAAAAGGGATGTATTAGTTTACATTACAGATATGTGACATTTCTACGACGTGACTCTATTTCCACGACTCTTATCAATCGCGTCAGCTGTTATTCGTAATCAATGCAGTTAGGCAGAGCTTAACCTTAACTTGACAAATGAGACTAAAAAAGGTTGGACGTGACCGCATTTCTACGACCATTATTAATTTCGCAGGGTTATATTAATAATCGAAACATTGTTAAGAATTCTGTCCAAACAATAAAAAAAAGACCACATTTCCACGACTTATTTAAATCACGCCCGGTATTAATCACAAACAATCTGTTGCAAAAAATCCAACAGGAGAATTAGTTTACTGTATATATGTGTCTGATAAATTTATGTCGTTACCTCATTTTCACGACATTTATAAATGATGTCAGGTGTTATTCGAAAGAAATCTGTGGCAAAGACAAAAAGGGATGTATTAGTTTACATTACAGATATGTGACATTTCTACGACGTGACTCTATTTCCACGACTCTTATCAATCGCGTCAGCTGTTATTCGTAATCAATGCAGTTAGGCAGAGCTGAACCTTAACTTGACAAATGAGACTAAAAAAGGTTGGACGTGACCGCATTTCTACGACCATTATTAATTTCGCAGGGTTATATTAATAATCGAAACATTGTTAAGACTTCTGTCCAAACAATAAAAAAAAGACCTCATTTCCACGACTTATTTAAATCACGCCCGGTATTAATCACAAACAATCTGTTGCAAAAAATCCAACAGGAGAATTAGTTTACTGTATATATGTGTCTGATAAATTTATGTCAATACCTCATTTTCACGACTTTTATAAATGAAGTCCGGTGTAATTCGAAAGAAATCCGTGACAAAGACAAAAAGGGATGTATTAGTTTACATTACAGATATGTGACATTTCTACGACGTGACTCTATTTCCACGACTCTTATCAATCGCGTCAGCTGTTATTCGTAATCAATGCAGTTAGGCAGAGTATAACCTTAACTTGACAAATGAGACTAAAAAAGGTTGGACGTGACCGCATTTCTACGGCCATTATTAATTTCGCAGGGTTATATTAATAATCGAAACATTGTTAAGAACTCTGTGCAAACAATAAAAAAATGACCTCATTTCCACGACTTATTTAATTCACGCCTAGTATTAATCACAAAAAATCTGTTGCAAACAATCCAACAGAGGAATTAGTTTACTACATATATGTGTCTGATAAATTTATGTCGTTACCTCATTTTCACGAATTGTATAAATTGAGTCGGGTGTAATTTGCAAAAAATTTGTGGCCAAGAAAACAGGGGACAGATAATTTCATAAAACAGATATGTGACATTTCTACGACATGACCTTATTTCCACGACTCTTATCAATCGCGTCAGCTGTTATTCGTAATTACTGCAATTGAACTGAGCATGAACTTAACTTGACAAATGAGACTGAAAAAGGTTGGCCGTGACCGCATTTCTACGACCATTATTGAATTTGTGGGGTTATATTAATAATCGATACATTGTCAAGAACTCTGTCCGAACAATAAAAAAAAGACCTCATTTCCACGACTTATTTAAATCACGCCTAGTATTAATCACAAAAAATCTGGTGCAAAACAACTAATCGAAAATCAATGATTATTGGTAATTCTCTCGATTAATCTGTTGCAAAAACTCCAACAAAATTTAGTTTACTAAACAGATGTGTCTGATAAATTTACGTCGTTACCTTAGTTTCACGACTTATATCAATTGAGTCCTGTGTAATTCGCAAGAAATCTGTGTCAAAGAAAAAATGGACGTATTAGTTTACATTACAGATATGGTCATATCTGTTCTGTGAACTAAATTGTCGGTATGTTTCTTTGCAGCAGATTAATCAGAAACAACACCCTACGCGCTTGCAAAAAGTAGTAAAAATGCGGTCATATATGTTCTGTGAACTAACATATCGGCTGCTATCTTTGCAACTGATTGTAGCGAATAATATTTTACTCGATTGACAAAAGTCGTGAAAATGCGATTAGATCGTACATTTGTACGTCATATGTGTTCTGTAATCCTATATAATGGGCGGTTTTTCGCATCAGATTAATTAGAATTAACCCGAGACGCGTTTGACAAAAGTCGTGGAAATACGGTAACGTTGTGCATTTATCAGACATATCTTTTCGTTACCTTGCTTGATCCATTGGTTTCTTTGCAACACTTAGATTGCAGAAATTGAAGTCGTGGAAATAAAGCTAATTACCACATTCGTATATCAGTTCTCTAAACGAATACGTTGACCAGTTACTTTGATACTGATTAATTGCTAATAATATCTTACTCGATTGACAAAAGTCGTGGAAATGCGGTCCATTGTGCATTTATCAGACATATCTTTTATTTATACTGAATGATGTATTAGTCTCTTCGCAATACTTCGATTTCGAAAATCATAGTCGTGGGAATGAGGTTCGTTAGTACATTCGTTCGTCATATCTGCTTGGTAAATGAATACGTTGACCAGTTACTTTGATACTGATTGATTGCGAATAATATCTGACGCGATTGAGATAAGTCGTGGAAATGCGGTCACGTCGCATATATATCATATTTTTTTCTGTATACTGATTTGTCCGTTGGTTTCTTCGCAACAGTTAAATTGCTAAAATTAAAGTCATGGATATGAGGTTAGTTACGACATTCGTCCGTCATCTGTTCTGTAAACTAACATGTTTGTCGGTTACTTGTTAACTGATTGATTGCTAATAATATCTGACTCGATTGACTACAGTCGTGGAAATGCGGTCACGTCGTGCATTTATCAGACATTTTTTTTCTTTATACTGAATGATGTATTAGTCTCTTCGCAACACTTCGAGTGCAAAAATCAAAGTCCTGGAAATGTGGTTGGTTACCACATTCGTCCTTCATCTGTTCTGTACAGTAACATGTTTGTCGGTTACTTGGTAACTGATTGATTGCGAAGAGTATCTGACTTGATTGACTAAAGCCGTAGAAATGAGGTTACGTTGTTTATTTGCCGGTCATATATGTTCTGTGAACTATATTGTCGGTAGGTTTCTTCGCAGCAGATTAATCAGAAACAACACCCTACGCGCTTGCTAAAAGTCGTAAAAATGCGGTCATATATGTTCTGTGAACTAACATGTCGGCTGCTATCTGTGCAACTGATTGTAGCGAATAATATTTCACTCGATTGACAAAAGTCGTGAAAATGCGATTAGGTCATACATTTGTACGTTGTATGTGTTCTGTAATCCTATACAATGGGTGGTCTCCTTACATCAGATTAATTAGAATTAACCTGAGACGCGTTTGAAGAAAGTCGTGGTAATACGTTAACGTTGTGCATTTATCAGACATATCTTTTCGTTACCTTGCTTGATCCATTGGTTTCTTTGCAACACTTAGATTGCAGAAATTAAAGTCGTGGAAATAAAGTTAGTATATTCGTTCGTCATATCTGTTCGGTAAAGGAATACGTTGACCAGTTACATTGATACTGATTGATTGCAAATAATATCAAAGTCGTGGAAATGAGGTTGGTTACCACATTTATCCGTCATCTGTTTTGTAAACCAACATGTTTGTCGGTTACTTGGTAACTGATTGATTGCGAAGAGTATCTGACTCGATTGACTAAAGTCGTAGAAATGAGGTTACGTTGCATATTTTTCGGTCATATGTTTATTGATAAATAAATATTGAGACATGTGGTTGTTGATGCGTATCGCAAGATAGCTAGTTATAAAAGCAAATCGGGAGGTTGTCGGTTATTTCTCTCAATAGTCGATAATGTCTAGAGGTATTTTTTTTTGTAATTCTACTTGATTGGTAAGGATCAAAGTAGGATAATTTAGAATAATGATGGCTTCTGAATCAATTATTAGTGTTTTTTATAGGTGGCTCCATAATCATCTA
>JAZHPH010000280.1:22305-52129 GCA_037356405.1 Nasonia oneida | reverse complement strand
ATTTGTATAGCAATTAAAATTCCCGCCTATGTTTATGTATACGCGTATTGTGCTGCTGTATATAGCTGGCTTGGCTTCTCTCCTTTTGCTTACAATCAAACCAGTCTAGCTCCGATTCTCCTAGCACACGCATCGGACATAAATATATTCTCTTTACCAGTATACAAGTGTGTCTCAATTATTATAACCTAATCCACTCGCACCTACTCCTGCATCAACTTGGAATATACATCTTTTAGTATTTTATTTATACTTTTGAATGCTGGTATTAAAATTAAAAGCTGACCATTCGTAGAGCATGAAGGCTCCCGACAAAAAATGCATTAAAAAATTGAAATTGCAATTGCGCCAAAACTATTGGTCCGACAGTACCTGTTTTTTGCACACTTAAAGTTGATATAACTATCTACTTCTGTGCCAAATTTCAGCTCTTAATCTTCATAAATAACAAAGTTATGAATTTTCAAGAATTTTCGGTTCCAATCAACCGATCGGATTGTTCGACGTCTCATTCTCTTCGTAATTTAATACTCTACAACTTTTCCATTTACACAATTCATGTTGATTGAGTAGTTTTCGTTTTATAAGCAAAAAACTAAAAAAATGCGTTTTTTCCCACAATTGTTAATAACATATTTAGCAATGCGAGTTGCGAGTTGGAAACACATAAGCAAACATCTAAGGACTGTATTTTAAATGATCGAACAGGCGGATTGCTGTACATATTTTTGTCAGACAACCCTGGTAGCAGCGTTCTCGAGAAAGTACCTGAAAGCTACCGAGATTTTTCAAATCTAGCAGGTTTCCAGAGTAGAATCTAGATGAAAACCTCGATAAATCAGACCAGATGATTTCTGGAAGAAATCTCGGTAGAATATTTTTTCCACTATGATTTGTTCATATAACCTTACTTTTCACACCAATGATCCTGCTCTGCATTTACATTGTTTGAAAATATTCATAAATAAATGAATATATATATATATATATATATATATATATATATATATATATATATACTCTATAAATTCATCTGCAATGTCTTTTGAAGGGGAAACATGATTTTTAAGGTGCACATTAATAGTGAAAACCTAACCCTACACATACATAACAGTATGTACAGCATTATGTACTGGCAGACTTTGTATTATTCAAGTACAATTACTGTATAGACCCACCTGTATTTTTGCCGCCAAAGCCATAGGGTTCAGGGTGCAAAGCTGAACCAAGACTGTTAAGTAAAAACTGAAATAGCAGGCTGTTTCTAAATAATTTAACAAGTCTTAATGCAAAAGAACAGACATCAAACTTCAATATCATGGATTTAGCATGATTATGAGAGATTTGGTGGTTGACAGTGACTGCGCTCGCATACTGATGAGATTGAAATATCTGTGCAAACCTCATCATTGGTGACTTTGAGCATCGATGACACTTTTCACACAGTAATTGCACTTGAACAACACAAAGTCAGTCAGTACAGCATGCTTGTACATACTGTCATATATGAGGGTATGCATGTGTAGGGTTAGGTTTTCACTCTTAATGAGCACTTTGAAAATCATATTTTCCCTTCAAAATCATTCTAGATGAATTAATAGGCTAAATATTCATCATTCAATATTGACTGAAACTGTGAAAACTGTAGCTCTGTCTGTTATGGTATTCTGCTGTATAACACTGAGAGAACTATATATTAAAATTTAATACATATGTAGGAAAAATTACTATATTAGATAGTAACGGCAGGTCATACCCGCTCCATGACGATTTTTACTATATTCATAATAAAAATTATTAGACTTATATTAAAATTTGTTACGTGTTTACTAGAAATTACTACATTATATAGTAAAAATTATTTTAAGAATTTCTCCGTGTGCCAGAATTTGAGGTTATAAAGTTGATTTATGCAGTAATCAGAGACCAAAATCTATAATTTTTTGTTTGTCTGATATTATTAAGTGATAAAATATCATTCGCTGCTATTATTTATTAATTTTGGTCAATTTATTATTAATATTAACTCATGAGTAAATGTGATTAATATATCAGATTTGAAATTTAGTACATAACAGTACTGTTTGGGTAAGTGGTTAGCGCGCTCGACTCCCATTCCAGAGGTCCAGGTTCGATTCCCGTCACCGCAGAAAAATTTCTTTCATTCGTTTATTTCTTTCACTTAACAACATTAAATATCAATAATAATAATAATAATCATATTCGAATAAGCGCATAAAATTGGCCAGCAACAAAAAATTAAGAGAACTTCTGCTACTCGGGTTTCAGCGTAGAAACTACGCATATTTCTCGACGGATTCTGGGTTTCATTTCTACTGAGTCGCTAGGGAACGGGCCAGAATCGGCTTATCAGCCATTTGCTACCAGGGAAAATATCTCTATTGACTGGCCTATTTTTAAAAATCAGTTTAGTACAAAAACATAAATTCCCCTTATTCAAAATTCTTTTTTCATATCTTGAAATATTGCAATTATTTTTTGGCTACAAAAGAATGTGGATTTAAGATTGACAGTTTTTTACAAAGTTCGCTTACATAATCATCAACAGGAAGAATTCTCGTTTGTAACGTAGATCTATCCTCTGTTACCCATTCGCTGAATTGTACTTCGAAAACAGAAGCTGCGTCATCTAAAATTTGTAGTAAAGTCTGAGAAAACCCTTTAATTTTTGGGAATTTGCCGCAAGTAATAACAAGCTGGGGTATGCCAACTCTCCCGAACTCGGTCAGGCCTCTGCACATATCATCGGTACAGCAGAGTTTGCTGCGGCTATAGGGAGCGCAGCAAAAACGACCGTTGGAGCCGCTTCTACGTCCAGCACCCTAGAGGTACTACCGCTACTACAAGGTATAGTACCTCTATGTCCAGCACGCTCAAGACCAAGCCAAAGGAGAAGTACGCGCTCGAGCAAAAGCTGCAGCAACTACAGGACGCTGTGTCAGACAGTCGAGCCTGAAAAAATAGCCTGAAACGAAACAGAGCGTGACTAGAGCAACGATCTCGTAAAGTTCGAGAACGAGTAAGAGGAGGTAGACATCAATGAGTCGGCCTCTGATGGAGCTTGGTGGTCAACACCTAGAAAAAAGGCCAAACCTACCATTCTGTTTCTGCTCGCTAAATATACAGCAACAACATCTAGTTATACATTCACGCTTTAAGAAACTCACTCATATTTTTTAAACAAACTGATCTAGCGCCGTTATGGTAAATCGTATCTTAAATTTTACAGATTTACGTTTTACATGAAAATGTTAAACGTAAAAGTTGTAAACATTTTCAAAATACAACTTTTTATCGTGGCAAACATTTTTTAAAACACCTTTTGACATACACAACCCTAAAAGCGATTTTTGGATACATAAATTCAATAATAACTTCGGTGCAACATGCACCATCCAACCCAATTATTTTCAGCAATTTTCCTATATTATTAAAAGCTGAAAGTTATATTTTGGCCTTTATCTCATACATATATACAAAATTAAACCACTTTTTTAATTAAATTATAAAAAATGCATAATTTAGGAAATACGTAATCGCCGAATACAATCCGTATAACTTGGCATCATATAACGACGTCCGCTATATTAATTAAATCTTTTAAGCTGAATCAGTACAATTCACTTTCAAAATTCAAGTGTATATACTGAACTAGAAAAACCTAAACTCAATAAAGAAAATTGCTTAGATTGAAGAAAAGCTCTAAGTAGCTTACTACAACCCTCTAAACTATGCTAAATACCTAAACAATCAATTTCCTAATATTCTAATTGAAATCCTTCAAACGAAATATCATCCTTTTGTTTACTTCCTCTTGAAAACTGCGATACAAAAGTGCTGTATTATTTATCTGAAATTACAATAAAATAAAATTAAAATAAGATATATTTTAAGAATATCTACAAACAAAAATAAATAATTGATACAGATACAAATAAGTTACTAATTTTCCAGTAGTTTTGATGATAGTGTTGATGACCGCCAGAAGAATAACAATCAAAACTTTGACAACAATATTAAAAAAAAATACAGGATAATACTGTATAAGCACCGACAGGCATTACGAACGCGAAGCGCGATCGTCAGCGGTCGTGCCCTATGCGCAAAACATGAAGCGATGCGCAAGGCTTCGTGTTTTGTAAGGCCGCGCGTGGCACGCTAGTTAAATTTAGCGCCATTAAAACAACCAATCTTGTTAAGTTTTTAGATATTAGCTACAGCGGCGCCAATAAGCAATCACGTTTTTCAATTTATCAGAATCAAGTAATCTATTTTCGGCTTCAATTTTCCAGTATCACTTTTTATAAAAGCATTCCTTGCTAAAAATGTCCTATTGAAACCAATTTAGCATGTGATTGGTTTTAATCTGTTTTTCTCATCGAGTATTAACGCATTAAAACTAATATAATCGATTAAGTCTTATTATAAGACCAATTATAAAGTTTAATCGGTTTTAAACGAATTTTATTAGTTATTTTTTAAAATAAAATAATGTTTTTTTAATAAAATACAATTTATTAAGTCCGATTAGAATCGATCAAATTTTATAATTGGTCTTAATAGGATTTAATCGATTATATTGGTTTAAATGCGTTAATACCAGATTAGAAAACCGGATGAAAATCAATCAAATGCTAAATTGGTATAAATTGGTTTTGTTGGACATTTTTAGCAGGGCTGTCAGCTGATTTTTAGCTTACCTGTTGAACTTTAATGCTTGACATTTTCAAAAATGATTTCATTACATTCATTAAGTTATGTTGATGAGAATACAGAGAAGCCATTGAAAAAAAAAATTTATTTAATTGTACATAACAAAATGTTTAATTGTATATGTAATAAGTTTTAATACTTATTTCTTTTTTCATGTGATTTATTTAATCTTTGTTATAGATTTATGATTCGATTCTTATTGTCTTTAATAACATTAAGAATATCTTAATTAACTCTTACAATAATTATCATTGCCTTCAGACTTTTCTTCTTTTTCAATTGTATGGTATAACGATGAGTGTTGAAATTTTAAAACTTCTAAGCCCCAACTGGTCCATTTAGGCAATAAATATCGAGCAAAAATTTCCATGCAATTAGAGCGATTCGGCAAATAAAACTTTAAGATTTCTAGAAAGAAAAAATATATATGTATATAGTGTGTGCGTGTATAGGGGGGGGGGGGGGGTATGTACATGTGCATGACCGTATCGGTGAGTCTTCGACAAAACGACTAGTCACCGCTTACGAAAAAACCCTGCAGAATATCCTATATAAATCTGTGAACATTTTTTTGCCAGAACAATCCTGCAGGACTTCCCATAGAAAATTTCCGCAGGATTTCTTTTAGGAATGCTATGTGTGATTTTTTGATATAATGAATACACAGATAACATAATAGACATATCATGATTCATCGGTCCCTACGAAGGTACGGTTCAGATTTGCTACGGAGAGTAGTTCAGTTCGCGTTTTTCCGGCGAAGAGTACTGTTCAGATTTTCAGATTTCCAAGTAGTTCACCACTACCGGAGCTGGGCTTAGCTCGTAGCAACATATCATGATATAATTGTAATTAAAAAAGTAATGAAAATGAATATTCAACTTTTATACCTATGCCTATAATATTGGATTTTCATATCCAATCAGTATAAAATTAGACATAAAGATGGCTGCTGGAACTAGAAAAGTATCTACATAATTCACAAAATAGCAGGGGACATGCGTTTGCTGCAAAAATTAAAATATCAATTGATAAATTATGGTTATAAGCTATTTTTGACTGTTTATGGGAGTGTGGATGATACCATGTGGATGATAACAACAAAAATAGATCATAATGTCGGCCCCTACGAAGAGTAGTTCAGTTCGCGTTTTTGCGGCGAAGAGTAGTACAGTTCATATTCCCGCGGTGAAGAGTAGTACAGTACAGATCCTCACGGCGAAGAGTAGTACAGTTCAGATTCTCCCGACGAAGACACCGTACAAACGCCGCGAGAATCTGAACGACATTATGATCTATTTTTGTTGTTATCATCCACATGGTATCATCCACACTCCCATAAACAGTCAAAAATAGCTTATAACCATAATTTATCAATTGATATTTTAATTTTTGCAGCAAACGCATGTCCCCTGCTATTTTGTGAATTATGTAGATACTTTTCTAGTTACAGCAGCCATCTTTATGTCTAATTTTATAGTGATTGGATATGAAAATCCAATATTATAGGCATAGGTATAAAAGTTGAATATTCATTTTCATTACTTTTTTAATTACAATTATATCATGATATGTTGCTACGAGCCAAGCCCAGCTCCGGTAGTGGTGAACTACTTGTTGTGTACTGCTCTTTTACTTGTACTTAAAGCTAGATGCGTAACATTGTTGGTATCGGTAGACATGAAATGTACTAGGTTATAAGTGTCAAATTTGCATATAATAGTACGTCGTGCAACAAAGGGAAAAAATAAGCTATGTCAAGCGTTGGTAAGGTGTTCAAAAACACCTCACCCGAGTCTGACATAGCTTTTATTCCCGTGTTACACACCGCGTTTTATCCAACAAAGGCATGAAAAAATTAAAAAATTTGAGAAAATTTGAGATAGTTGAAAAACGGGTATTAACAGGGGAAGGAGGGGAGAATAGTACATTACGCAACAAGAGAGTAAAGTCGTTGATTATTTCCGTGGGTGAGAGTTTACTTTATTAGAGGTTATTGAGAGGTTAAATTACCCGAGGAAGTAATCGACTTTAATCTGGTGTTGCATATAGTGCTTTATTCACGACTGAACTGTGTAGCCACTTTATTTCTTGAAAAGTGGGACCTACTAAGCTATCGGCATTTCAATGAAAATATACGTTTGTTATTATTTTCTATTTATTCTATTATACTTATTTCATATATAATAAAACAAAATAACAATCATTTTGATAATTTATACAAAATAAATACATTTTTCTACTTTTTAACATTTTTCAAAATTTAAATTTTTTTAAAAATTTTTTTAAATTTCCAAAATTTTGCGGAAATAAAAAGTTTATTTCCCGCATTTTGCGGGAATAAAGTTCTTTGCGGGAAAAAATATAAGGAAATAAAATTCTACTTTATTCCCGCTTTCCAGGGAATAAAGTGGCTAGTTATAGTTCAGTCGTGAATAAAAATATTTTCTCCCCGCTTGAGCTCAATTTTGTTCTTACACGCTTGGAATGGACGATTTTCTACGCTACTTTTAGGCATGAAAAAAGGCCTATTTCATGTGCGTGTTGGGAAAAATCACTTATTAGCCATTATATTATCATGTTTGTTGTCTACATAACTTTAAGTAGAAAGGCCCCTTCTGAAAAACCCCTTCTGAAACTTTACAGCGACTTTTTTACTGTGAAAAGGTATCTTTTTATTGTATTGAGGTAATCGAAGTTCGCATCGAACATTCAGATTTTCTCATTTTAAGGTTTAAAATGCAAATAAGGTAGCCTTTACATATACGTAGGGCTTTAAAAGTATTTTTATTGAAAAATTTATAAAATTTCACAAAAAATAGTATCAGGGTAGTTTTAGTTAAAACTACACCATAATTAGCTCCAAATCATCGAAAATAGGCAAAAAAAAATGCTAAAATTGCTTGAAACCCCAACTTTGACAAGCTATAACTCAAAGCCAAGTGAAAGAATCGCACTGAAATTTTTTTTGGGCATTCTATGGAAATATATATATATATATATATATATATATTTATATATATTGTATATTGGAGGATAGAGGGCGCTCTCAGTTGGACTGGTCGTGCTGGTAACCAGCTCCGCTATTTTTAGTTTTTTGGGATTTTTTCTCCCAGATTTTAAATTAACTCTATCTCCAACGAGTGCTTTTCGGTGGCCCGAGTGTCCCTGTTAATTTGTTTTGGTCGCCCCGGGAGTGACTGAGGTGTACAGTGCTGATCCTCATATCCTCTCCCCGACCACGTGGTGCTGTGCCCTTGCGAGCTCCTTTTCGAGAGCCGGACCCAGTTCCCAGCGACCGTGAAGCTGCCTGTTGCCTGCCCCGTCATCGCAGTGCATTTTCTTGATCTTTATCTTACGCGACGTCCGAGCTTCCACACACCTAAGATCAGTATCTGTGCAAACGTTATGGTCTGCTCCAGTGGATCGCGCGGTGCTGTTTTCTCTCTTGAATTGTGTCGGATCCGGGTTGTGCCTTGTTGCTTGCCTGCGGTGTTTTTGTGTCTCTGTGGTGGTTTTGAGTGTCACATTTAACTTGCCCCATTATGACAACTCAGCTGGACGACTCCAATGTGTCCAAGCGCAGATGTGGCAGAAGTCACTTCTCTGCCTGTGATTTGGAGAACTGCCAGTGTTTTGGCACCCCTAGCTGGATCTGCATCACCTGTAATCGTCGTTTCCATCATGATTGTGCAGTCTTGACCAAGTGTAACACACTTGATCATGCTCAGGAGAAGCTGATCTGCTACATCTGTGCTCCACCTGTTGCCAGTGTTGCCTCCCATGAGACGGCCAGTCCAGTTAAGGAGTTGTCGGGTGCTGTTGCAGGGGATTTTCAGTCAGTGAGCCTTTTGGAAGTGTTTAAAAAGGCACTCCAGATTAATTGTGCAGACATCAAGTCGTAGCTGGCTGCAATCGACTCCAAGCTTATAAATTTCAACACCAGAATTAGTAAGAATGACTCCAGCATCAGTGAAATTCGTCTTGAAATTACTAGCCTACAGTCCAGAATGCAGGCTGTTGAGGATTTGGCTCGTCAAAGCTCCAACAACCCCGCTTGTCCTTCTTGGTCTTCTACGTCGACTCAGATTATCAGCAATGGTGTCTCTTCCTTAGCACCTCAATCCACTGTTGACCTGGCAAGTGAGCTTCAGGACCGGATGAGTCGCTCCTGCAATGTGATGATCTAAAATGTGCCTGTTGATGACACCCCTGACCTGGTCAAGGTGCGGCAGTGCCTGACTAGGATCTCCAACTTAAACTTGAGCAACTTGACAGTCAGAAGATTCGCTAAACCATCAGCTCGCAGCACTGTACCTCCTGTCCTGGCCAGGTTTGGATCTCAGTATGAATCCCAGAGGGTTATTAACAACCGTAAGCTTATCAGTGATGGAGTATAGGTGGCTGCTGATCGCACACAGTATCAAAGAGAGCTGTTCAAGAGACTCCGGGCTGAGGCGAACGCACATAACAGTGCTAATCTTAACTCACAGAAGATCGTTAGATTCATTCATGGAACTCCTACCCTGGTAGATGTCAGGAAGAGCTCTGGGCGCCACAACTCTGGCAACTCAAAAAACTAAGCAGTCGAGATCCTTCTATACTATCAAAATGTTCATTCAGTCTGCAGCCATTATAAGGTGTCTCTCTTTAGATCTAGTTTTACTCAGCTATCCTTTCTTCCTGATGTTGTTGTTCTAACGGAAACATGGCTGCAGCCAGATTTTTCTTCCAGCGAGCTGGGCCTAAGGAACTACAGCATCTTCAGATGTGACCGTAATCTATCTGCATCTGCTATTTCACGTGTAGGTGGAGTGCTCATCACTGTCAGGAACTCCATTATTGCCTAGAGGATAGACTTGGCGTCATCAATAGAGCACCTATTCACCAGACTACCATATCATCTTGTGTGCTTGTTATTTTCAACCGAGGTCTGACAGCTCTCTTTATAAGGAGCATGCTGACTGTGTCGATAATCTGGCCAATAAATTTATAGACCACCGTTTTGTCATTTTATGTGACTATAATCTTCCTAACATGACCTGGAGTGCTGATCCGCTGGTGTTCACAACCACTGCCTATCTCGAACCAAGCCTAACTTTCAGCAGAGCACATCTGCTCAGCGTTCTCATCTCTCAGTCTCACCCAACACCTGCCTTCACTGGAGAGCAAGGGCTATTCGCTGGACCTACTGTTTGCCCCAGATGGCTTAGTATCATTTTTGGATCTTCAGGACCCCATCATCCCTCCGGACTCTCATCATGCTGCTCATCTCCTGCAAATTTCTTCGTCTCGTCCGTCATTAAATGTTTGTAAAGTCCGTAAGCGTAATTTTTATGCGGCTGACTATGGCACAATTAACCTTTCACTCTCTCTTGTAAATTGGGATGCTGTCCTTGAAGGTTGATTCTGTTGTAGATAGTTTTTATAAAAGTGTAAATAATATTATTGAGAATCAGGTTCCCTTCACTGGACAGCGTTCCAATACATATCCTAGCTGGTATGACGGTGAACTCATCTCTGCGATCTGTGATAAAAAAAGAATTCATAGTCTTTGGAAGGAATCTAGAGATTCCTCTCTCGAAATTGAATTTAAGCGATTGAGAGCCATTTGCGTTTGCTTGTCTAGGTCGAAGTATCATGATTTTATTGAGGCCACCGAGGCCAAGATCAAATACAATATTCGTGCCTTCTGGTCCTATGTCAAGGGATTGCGTAATGAATCGGTCTTCCTGCGTACATGTACTCAGGTAGCAGCTTTGCGTACGATGAATTGTCCATATCGAATGCGCTTTCTTCTCACTTTTCATCTGTGTACAGTAGCGACTCTGCGTCTATTCTTGACCGCTGCGATGACTTGGAGCCTGTTCCAAGCTTTCTAGCCACCCCGCTTAAGGTGCGCTCGATTGTTCAGGGCCTTAAACTTAACGCGAATCCTGGCCCAGATGGCATTCCAGCTTACTTCGTCAGGTGCTGCTGGTCGGTCCTTAAGAAACC
Organism: Nasonia oneida; assembly: GCA_037356405.1. Classification (NCBI taxonomy): domain Eukaryota; kingdom Metazoa; phylum Arthropoda; class Insecta; order Hymenoptera; family Pteromalidae; genus Nasonia; species Nasonia oneida. The sequence continues at coordinate 41,398 of JAZHPH010000280.1, read as the reverse complement.
CATAGTCGAACTCTTTAATAAGATCCTGTTTTCCGGAGTCTTCCCTAGTAGCTTTAAGCTTTCATACATTCTGCCTGTCTACAAGTCGGGTGACAGACACAATGTTGCCAATTACAGGGCCATTCCCATTATTAGCTGTTTACCCAAGGTACTTGATGTCTTAATTACGGAAGAGCTTGCTAGTGCTCTCACCCTTCGGCTTGTGGACGAGCAGCATGGTTTTATTAAAGGCAGATCCACGCTCACCAATCTTCTTGTATTCAACGATTTTCTCTCTGAGGCTCTTGCTAAGCGTCTGCAGGTTGATGCATTGTACACTGATATGTCCAAGGCCTTTGATAAGGTCAATCATGCCAGACTGCTGTCGAAACTCTGGAATTTTGGTGTGCGTGGTGTCCTTTACTCTCTTTTAGCGTCGTACCTTTCTGGTCGCTCCCAGGCGGTTCGTTTTAATGATTGTGTCTCATCTATGGTCAGTGTTACCTCAGGTGTCCCTTAAGGATCGCACTTGGGGCCGCTTCTTTTTTGTCTTTATATTAATGATATAGTTTCCTGTGTTAAGCATTCGCGCATGCTTATATACGCCGATGATGTAAAATTATTTTCATGTGTGAGGTCCCGGGAGGACTCGGAATCGCTTCAGTCGGATTTGGATGCTCTTGTGTCGTGTCGTCAGGGACCTAGATGTTCGCTTTGACTCGGAGCTTACTTTTGGTCCTCACATTAATCATGTGACCTCGAAGACATGCAGGCAAATCGGTTTCATTAAACGGACTACTCTGATATTAAGCATTATAGCACAATCAACTATTTGTACAGATCTCTAGTCCTACCTATCTTACTCTACTGTTCTCCTATATGGTCTCCATTTACCAAAGTTTCTGCTGCGAGTCTTGAATCCGTTCAGCATCGTATTATCTGGTTTCTAGCTTTTAAGAATAATCACCCTATGAGTAGGCTCGAGCACGACTACACGGAACTGGCTCAGTTTTTTAATCTGCCGACCATCATGAGTCTACATCATTATCATGACTGCCTGCTATCCTTCAAGGTCATCCATGACTATGTTTCTTGCGACGCAATCACTGCTAGATTCAACATAAGGGAACTAGCTTATTTTCTCCGTAATCATCGACCTCTCCAAGAAGAATCCTCTTCGTCAAACTTTGGTTTCTTCTCCACTATTAACAGACTGAGAAGGTCTTGGAATGTTCTTCCGCGGAGCGTTTCAGATATCTCCGCACTGCCGCAATTTCGGTCTAAACTGAAGAACTTCGTCTTTAGCTTTTGACCTATCCGAATCTTAATTCTGTATTTCTCTTGAACTTATGTAAACATATTCTTGTAAAGGGTCTTCTGGCCCGTTTAATATTAAATAAACAAATAAATGAATAAATATATATATATATATATATATATATATATACCTATATTATATACTTGTTTTAAGCTAAGGTGAGATTCAGCACCCCCTCAGCCCCCCCTCAGTTACTTTATTTAACATTTCTAGTAAAAAATATTATTCATTATATTAAAAGTTCTATTTTTTCCACGCCACCCATGAGGTAAATATAATAGCGCGTTTATTTTCTCTGATGACTAAAATTTTAATGTTTTAAAAATAGGAATAAATATAGAGTCTCATATTAATTTCAATAAGCAATGTATTTTATTCGTGAATTTTTAATACTTTATTTATACTTTATGAAATAAATATGAGAGTTTTTTAAGTGTTAAAAAGTTTTTTAAAGTGTTAGAGTTTTAAGTGTTTTTTTTAAGTTTATTTCAAGTGTTAGAGTTTTAAGTGTTTTTTTTAAGTTTATTTCAAGTGTTAAAGAGTTTTTTAAGTGTTAAAAAAGATCACTAAAAATTTGTTTTGAAATGTAAAACAAAAAAAAATTGTCATCAGAGCTGTGGTATCCCCAGTAGGCCTAATCCACAAAAATATGACTTAATAATTTAATATTGAAAAACAATTTCATTATAAACTGTGCTTCTAATAAATAAAATGTATCTTCTCATAACTATTTCAATAGGTATGTATGTATTTTATTCTTGAATTTCTAATACTTTTATCATACATTATTGAAATAATTATGAGTGTATTAAACTAATTTTAAATGAATTTAAAAACTACTGTTTTATCAGTTCTTATACTATACATTTTTGGAGTTTACTTACATAAATTTCGTTATTATTTTTAAGGACGAATATTTTTAAATTTATTAGATTTAAATATTATTAATTAAAGTTTTGTTTTTAAAGTTTGTCATACAAACCGATGCAAGTAATACAGCGTTGTGTTGACGCAGTGCATAGACGGACAAGACTGAGTACTCCGTAAGTTTCACCAGTACATCGAAGGTTATAAATTCAGAGTCATAACAGATCACAGCAGCCTAAGGTGGCTATGCAATCTCTGTAAGCTGACTAGAGTTAAACAGCGCGCACCACCAGGTTTCATAGGTAAACGTGTGGTAGAAAGGCCTTGACAATGGGTAGCCGGAGATATTATAGGTCCCTTGCCGAAGTCTGCTAAAAGCCACGAGTACGCACTTATATTCAAGGGTTTGTTTACTTGATGAATAGAGTGCGGCCTCAAGGAGAGAATGATTTTGAGATTCGGTGCACCCGAGGTGTTTCACTCGGATAATAGTATCAAATTCAAAAACAAGACAATAAAAGAGTACTTGGCAGAGCAAGGAATCCGCCACTTGTACTTACCGCCATATCACCCGCAGGTGAATCCAGTGGAGCGAATAAACCGCACTGTCAAGAAAGAAATTTCCACGTTTACTCAAAATAATCATCGAGCATGGGACGAATACCTTAACGAGATAGCATTTTCCCTCAATACCGCAGTGCATGAATCTACGGGGGCTTCGCTCGCGATGATGAATTTCGGCAAGCAGCCGAAAATGCCGGCATATCTTAAAGAGAAAGAAGATCAAGAGGCTGCACAGTAGGAGGCTGCAGGAGCGTGGCAAAACCGCCTCGCCAAGCTGCCAGCTCTGCACGAGCGTGCAAATACCCCGTCCAGCGAGTCGCAAGATCGCCAGGCGGCATTTTTCGATGCCTGCCGAGTAGTGCCAACTTTCAAGGTTGGCGACGTTGCCAATAGGAGACACGTATTGTTGTCTGCGGTGGAAGGCATCACGGCAAAATTGGTTTTTCCGTACATAGACCCATATACGATTACGGCCCAAGTCGAATCGAATACATTCAAGCTGACCGATAAAAATGGAAAAGTCCAAAGGCTAGTGTCGACCAAAGAAATGACGATGGGGGGATGCTTGAGAGGTGAAGGTGATGAGCAACCCACCAGAAGCGTGCAAACTCGAGTCTGAGCTCAAGCCAACGAACGTAGTGGCGGGAGGGAAGCGCGAGCGCAAGCAACGGCGTAAATATGGGCCGACATCCGCGGTGGCGGAGAGAAGTGGGGGACCCGTAAACGGAGCTACCCTGAAACCCTCTCGCCGCCCGCGCGGAGCAGGAAAATTGTAACGGCAAGCGCGCCGACGACGAATTAGCAGGAGGGAAAGCGTAAGCCCGGCCCATCTAAGGGCTCGACTAAAGCAAATCGGCCGAAACAGCTAAAGCCGACGGCGTTATCATCCTGAAAGACGTGAGCAAGGTGCCGCAACGGGCGATTATTGACATCTTCATAATATATTACATTGACACGGGCTCGCCACGAGTATGAGAATGCAAAGGAGCAGTAGCGCGCCGAATATCTCCGGAAGAAGAGGGAGAAAGAGCCGAGATGCTACATCTGCGGACACCCGGGCGTGAAGCGGTCGCATCAATGCTCGGAGCGAGCCGCACGCAAGAAGATCTTGGCAGAGATTCTACGGGGCCGCAAGAAGAACTAGGGGAAAAAAGAAGATGTAGAAGAAATGATTGCTGAAGGGAATAAAGAGTACCTCGTTTCCCATATATCCTGTGTGTTCTTAATTGACTACCTGATATCCCATTTCACTGTATCCAAGCATCTAATTCTTTCGGATGATCGCGCGACGGCGCACAGTGTACCAAAATCCGATTTTTATTCGCTCGACAAGCCAAATCGCAATAATTCTTAATGAAAAAAATTGCAAAATACTTCTAGGATAATTTCCGTTCATGTAGAAATACTTATATTCGATAACGCGTTACATACCCTATAAGAAAAATAGAAAAAGTTACAGCATTGGTTTGATAATCTATAAGGTGTTTAAGACCCCTTCAAATTTCTAAAATACCGATTAAGTGATGGTGGTTTATAAAATAAGGATCTAAAATTTATATTTTATCAGTTTAGAGTTCAGAGATCCAAAATCAGCAAGTATATATTCTTATTTTTCTTCTTTTTTTTGTTCTTACAGTTTTAGAGATTTTAGTACATTTCGATTATAGAACAATTCGATTATTACATTATTCAGTCTTATGTGTTTTCCTATTTTTCTTTTAGGTTATATACTCTTTTATTAAATATAAGCAGTTCTACACGGACGGAAATCATCGTGCAAGTATTTTGCAATGTTTTTATTAAGAATGATTGCAATTTGGCTTGTCGAGCGAATTTTGGCCACAAAAATCTGATTTTGGTACACTGTGTGGCGATACAGAGTTCTTTTAAAATGTTTATGTGCTCATATAATTTTAAATAAAAGTCATAAAAGTATTAAATATTTACGAATATAATACATAATTCAAGCATATTCAAATTTTTATGAGATAATTAATCTAAATTTTAAATTTCACATCAATTTAAATAAAACATAACATTATTGTAAACAGAGAAAAAATCGCGCCTTTTTATTTATTTCTACTTTACTTCATGGGTGGTGTGGAAAAAATAGATGTATTAATAATCATTACCTATTTTGTTATTTAGTTAAATGTCAAATTAATTGTATTGGGGGTGGGCGAGCAGGGGAAACCCCCCTAGTGTGTGTGTATATGTATGTATATATATTCTCATCAGAGAAACGGGTCAGAAGAACGCGTGTGTTACAAAATAGTATATTTCGATACAAGTGCGCAAAAGTTGATTCAATATCGCGACGCTTCGCTCGGGCGACAAACCTCACACTCGCGTAGAATCAATCTCCGCACGCGTGTCGAACATTATTTTTCGATACAGAGGGCAGAAAATGCGCTAGAACACAAGCGGAGCATGCGTAAAAGTGCATTTTACCACACACTTTATCGAAAAATATGGTGTGCACCAAGGGCTAAGTGGGCTTTTTGGCCTTATGTGGTTGCAGTACTTGTCTGCGGCTCGTAAACGCCTTCGGCTCAGGCTAACTCGCCTCGAGTCGTACAGCACACTCCACACTCGGCCTAAAAAAGCCCAGCTTTACGCCCTTGGTACACATTATACTATTCTGAAATATTAAGTCTGACTAGAAACTAAGATACCTATATAAACCATATTTCTATCTCATAAAAAATGGATAGTTACTGGCAATTTTTAGTAATTTTAAGTTATATAAAATAAGAAGAGTTTTTTCCATTTTATAGCTACCTAATTCTAAGGTTTTTCCCTAGTTTACATCGGCGTTTTCTACGAGGGACGCGCCCTTTATTAACTGACTAGTCAGATGACAAATAGAATTCCTTCAAAATAAGCAATCGTAACTTTTAAGTAGGGTGAACTATTTTCTAAAGTAAAGTGTTAAAATAAATACACGTTGTTTCTAAGTGATGTCTATAATAAAAATTATCGCAACGAAGGTTTCTTTGTACGCGTCCTGCACTATAAAATTATTGTAAGTATTTCTAGCAGTTCTAGCACAAGCTCTTACTCTAACGTAAGCGTTATATGTTCATAACAATGTGACTTAATTCGTTTTGCCTGTAAACCACAGATGTGTGTGTGTGTGTGTGTGTGTTTGTGCGTGCGTGCGTGTGTGTGTGTTATTTCTCACCTGTTAAAGGAGGTTTATGAGAATGAACAGCGCTTGGAACACTTATGACAATTTTTTGATCAGGTATTTTAAAACTTAATTTTGCATCGGTCGTTCCAAAAATAAGTAGTTCATAGGGTTGTTTTCCATGTACTTCGTTAAAATTACAAATCATTTCTCCATTTTGCGTGATCTAAATAGAAAAAATAAAAATATATGACATCAATTATTTTTAAATACTTTTAAAAAATATATATATATGGGTGGTTCTCTGCGAAATCGAAGAGGACAATTTTAATTTTTGCCTAAACTGTCCCTGGTAGAATCGGTAACCCATTTAATGTCCAGTTCTTGGAATGGAATCTAAGAACTAGGCAGTTTTATTTGCCATTTCTTATGCAGAATGTAACGCTTTTTCTCCAACTTAATGGGCAATTCTTGGATTCAATATGCTTACCTTGTTCTTAAGTACAAACTGCCTATTATAGTTAGTCGAGTGACACAGCGTGGTTACACGTGTTTATCACAGTTTGAGGTTAGTATTGGAAAATGGTATTTAGTAGGCTTGGATTCGAGTTTTTAGTTTAAAGGAAAGTATAAAATAATTTTTGCATCAGGAAAAATTCTGTCTGACCAGAGACTTGAACCCACACCCTGCACGAGGCCAAATAAGTACGGCCGTGCGCCTTAGCCGACTGAGCTACGTAGACGTTGTTCCACACAAGCCCTACGAGCTTCGCCATATGTTTGAATTATTCAAATTATTCAGCTTACGCTTAAATATTAATAATTTTGTATTTTACATCCGAAAAATTAATTGATTTATTGATGTTTTCATGAAATATAATTCTCAGACATAAAAAATGCCCAAGATATCGCTACTTTTAGGAAATTTAAAATGTCCAGTTTTTTCACATTTTACTTAGCCAGTTTTTGCCTTTACGGCCATTTTAAATGGGTGATTTTCTACCAGGGTGTACATATATGTTCTATATGTTGTACCTGACTCCAACAAAAAAAAAAAAATCAGCGCGATTCCTTCACTTGGCTTCGAGTTCTAGCTGGTCAAAGTTGAGGTTTCAAGCTATTTTTGTATTTGTTGCCTATTTTCAATGATTTGTAGCGTATAAGGGATGCATTTTTAACTAAAACTATCCAGATACTTTTTTGTGTAATTTTTCAATAAAAATACTTTTAAAGCCCTATATTTATGTTAAGGATACCTTATTTGCATTTTAAATATTAAAATATGAAAATCTAAATGTTTGATCCGGACTCCGACAAACCTCAATACAGTAAAAAGATACCTTTTTATAGTAAAAAAGTTGCTGTAAAGTTTCAGAATGGGACTGACCTTCTACTAGAAGTGATGTAGAAAACAAACATGATATAATGGCTAATAAGTGGTTTAACATGCAAATGTGACATGAAATGTACTAGGTTATAAGTATTTCAGATAGTAACAATTGTTACGGCTTTCAAAAAACTTTATTTTTACTACCTAAGATGGTAAAATGTACTATAAAATGTGGAAAACATTATAATATTCTCAGTCGGTAAGGTTTGAATTTAATTTTTTTTTTCTGCGGTAATCAGTATTTTAGTTGACATTTTACGTTTATTTTATTATAATGAGTTTCTGTGTCTATTGATTTAACTTTATTATTTATTAATCGTTGTTAATTTTTATTAACTTTAGTTCATACGTCAATTAATACATCAGCTAGATCTGAAATTTTGTACGTAACAGATCTGTTTAGTAAATGGTCAGCGCACTCGACTGTCATGCCGGAGCTCCAGGTTCGATTCCCGTCGCCGCAAAAAAAAAATTTCATCTCTTTCTTTCTTCCAAACAGCATAATAATAATCAATAAAAATAATAAAGTAATAATAGCGCGAAGTACCTCAGAGGTGTGAAATATAGAACTAAGCGAAATTGAAATTAAATTTTTAAAAATTCGATTTCATCAAAAATTACTATCTTTGGATAGTAAAATCTAATATCTTAAAAGTCTGTTAGCAATTTATTATGAAAAGCAGTAAAAATTACTATTCTAAATAGCAATTTCTACTATCAAATTTTTCTCAGTGTAAAAAATGCAAAAATTGCTTAGACCTCAACTTTGACCAGCTAGAACTCGAAGCCAAATGAAGGAATCGCGCTGAAATTTTTTTTTGGGAGTTATGTACAACATATAGAATATATATATACAGTTTAGACAAAAATTAAAATTTTCATATCTTCGATTTCACAGAGAACCTCCTATACATACACACCCACGCACACACATATATATATATATATATATATATATATATATATATAAAATTACAATTACGATCAACATAAAAGTGCAAAATAAAACAATAAAAAGCAGAAAAAACAGTAAACTTTTCTCCAGGAAAAAAGTTTGCTTCAAATATCTTAACAGGTTATCAGCAGGTTTCTATAGATTAGCTATAGCTATCATAAGCTATCGTTTCTAGCTACATCTAATAACAGGCGAAACCTGTCAACTCTCTATATACCAGGACTATAATACATAAGTACTGTTGTATAAATGCGCGTAATATCCAAGCATGCAGATTGTAGACATACTGTATCTGCATGAATCAAGATTGAAATGAATGGAGCAATTTAGCAACAGAGATGCAAAAAACATGTTTAAAGCTTTGACTTAATTTATTATTGGCGTATTATTGAGTATATTAAATAATATAGTTCCAATGTTATAGTAGTATATTTGAAACTTAAGGTAGTTAACTGGGAAAAATTGATTTTCATTGAAATTGCTGCTTTTTAAAGATATCGGGTTTTGAAGTAGTATATTTCAACATTGGAATCATATGCTAAGTCTAAATTCATACATCTATTTGAAAAACTAGGTTATAATGTAAAATCATAATAACAACAATTGAAAATTTCAATTCCATGCTATCAGTATATCTATATATGTGCGCAGTGTTTCTCGCTCTTTTAAGTTTTGAGGATATTTGAAACTCTAAACACTTTCTATCAATATTATGATAAACAATACTGCAAATTCTAGTGTTTTCACACTTGATAACACTGCATAACATTTATGAAAATTAATTTTCTAATTCAACCTCGAATTGATCACCACTGGGCCAAGTTAACTACCTTAAGTTTGATTCAGTAAGTGTAAAAAGTTTACAAAAGTGCTGCAGGAGAAGCTGCAGGAATTCTGTATAGAAACATTCTGCAGAAGGTATGCAGGAAATATGCATGCCAGGCTGCACTTTCGTCTATAGATCAAGCTTCAGACTTTTTTTCATAAGGGCAATGTCTGCAGTTATATGTTATACTTTCACCGGGCACTACCATCCCTTTTGATTAGGCTTTAAACATGTACTTTGCACACCATTGTTAAATTGTTCAATTTATTCTAACCTTGGTTCATGTAGACAGTATTTATTTACTAGCTACTCTCCAAATCTTACATAATCATTTGTTAATAAAGTGTAGTTAAAATTGTACAGCTTTTTTAAGTTCTTGATTTCGTTGAAAATAGCTTTAAATATATTACAATTGCAATTTTCATATATCATGATTTATTAATTTCAAAAATTCAATTGCATAATTTTACAGTTACATCCTTACTTTGGAAATAGTGCTCCTGATTAAAGTAATCCTGTGATCGTAAAATCTTATTATGTGATCAATCATAAAATAACCCTTGTGAAAATTATTTGCAAAAATTTCTGCTGAGCTCTGCTTATAAGTTTGATGTAACAATATAGGTACCTATATGGATCTACTATCTAGATGATAATATCAAAACTACTAAACTAAGCCTCAAAACTTAGATTTTATACAATTTAAAAAACTTTTTGTTTGAAATAAATTCTTAAAAAATAAAAATGTTGGCACTTAGTTTCTCAGTTTTGATTTTATCATCCAGATGGTAATACGTATCTATGTAAGCACCTGTCATTAAATCTATGTATTCCCTGGCGGGAAAAATCACGTGATTTATCACACGATCAATCACGTGATCAGTCACTTGATTTCTCACATGACTTATCACGTGACTATTTGGCGTGATTTCTCACGTGAGAAATCACGTTAAAAATCACGTCAGAAATTACTCATAAAATAGAATTTGTTTTAACCAAAATAGAATTATTTTGTTTTTACTAAACAATTATGAAAAATAGATTTGATGATAATCCAAAAAATTGACCGCAATAAAAAAATTTTAAAAAATAACGCCCTAACCGAGGATTGAACCCCGGTCCTTAACTTGACAATCCATTATTTTAATGCCTGAGCTATCGTTTACGTGTATAGACTATCTGCTGCTAATTGATAAAATAAGGAAAATAATTTCATTAATAAAATGAAAAAATCTAATTTTACAATAAAACATAAGTTTATTTTGCGTTTTCATCTGTATAAATTAGAATAATTCTTCTATGCTAAATAATATAATGGTAATATCAAATTTAGATTATAAATATCAATCTTAACTTCGAAAATATTTTAAATCTTTTCAATTTTTATCTTGAAGTATACGTGTAAATTGTACAAAATCATAAATCAAACATATTTTTAGTTAAAAACAGTATAGAATTTCAATACTTACAACAGCACAAATTGGGGATGGGCGATATTTATCGATATTTGCCTTGCGATATATCGATAATTTGAAACGATATTTTTACCACCGATAATATCGGAATATCGATATGATACTCAAGATATCGGCTTCCGATATTCAAAAAAAAATTTTGTTTCAAATAAAAATATCTAATTTTTATTTCGCGCGATTTGAAAGTCGAAACTCGCAAACGTGACTAGCGACCTCTATCAGAGATTTTCGTGCAGTTACTAGTTAGATGTTGGCAACACCGCAACGGCATTCGGCAATGCGACTGTTAAGCTCGACTCTGAAATTCGAACAGTCAGTTGTCACTTTACGTTCGACAGCAGTGGGCCGATGGCCCGATGCAGCATCTCCAAGCATCAAACTAGTGAGCAGTTGAAGACTGAGAAGTGAGCAGGATCAGCAGGATAAGCCGATAAGGTGCGACACTACGACTGCGAAGTGAAGGAGAATAGAAAGCCGTAGGGCGTAGACAATTATATTGAAGACGATTGAGTGTGTCAGTGAGTGTCTGGTTGATTTTAGTTTGTGCTCGGTGACTTGGTGCAGAGTTGAAGACACTGTAGGCGTGCAGAGTACAAGTGTGATACGCGGGACGCGGCGAGCAGCGGCGGGTCAGCAGCGGTTACAACAAGGACACTAGACGGCCGTACCAAGAATTCAAGAAAGCTTAAACTCAAACTACGAAGTACGTACCGTAAACGCAACCTACGTCGTCTCGACAAATTTGCCGAAAGCCCAATTCTACACCAAACCAAGACCAAGTTCGTACGCAAGCAGGAGTCAGGACTCGGGAAGTCGGGAGTAAGGAGCGCCGAGCGGCGGTTACAAGGAACAAGGGCGCTAGACGGCCACCGGAGTCCGGACAAAGTGCACGTGCCAGAAAAGGAAGAATTCGAGGAATTTGACGAATACTAGTTGGTCATTGCTGGCTTGCTGTGACAAAGAAGACGGCCGCGTGAACGTTCCAGGAAATACTGATCTTCGTAAGTTTGCTTTCGCAACGCACCGTCGAAACCCACAGCAAGGTCACCGAGACTACAACTATATCTAAATCTAATAATAAGGTAAAGAATATTTATTATTGGCATCTGAGAAATGTGAGTCCGAATTTTATTAGCATGTATCAAACAATAATTTTTTAGTTTTTTTACTATTTTTTGTGCATGGCCAATACGAAATTTTATAATTTTTTTTCAGATGAATGATGATAAAATAGATGAATGTTTAAAATATCTAACAGAACAAAAGTATGTTTTAATTTTATTAAAAAATAGATTATTCAATCAAAGTGATTTTTATAAACAAGACCTTCGCGATATTGAATCAATATTAAATTCTAGTGCAAAAACATTACAAAATATTTCACTTTGGTGTTTTACTGTACGATTAGAAGAATCTCACAAAATACAAATTCAATTAAAAGACAATCAGTCATGCATAAAAAGTATCTTAAATACTTTATTTGATTTGGATGCGTATGACTTAGATGACACAATTTTAATAACCAACAGTGACATTAGTAGTGACGAAGATTTTGACTAATTAAATATTGTAATATGTATTGATTAAAAAAGAAATGTTTTTGTTTGAAGATCTTTAAAAGAATGTAACATTACTCAATAATATTGTTTTTTCAGCATATCATAAATCTATTTGGTTGAGGTGCATCGTGTGCGTCTTTTTTTGGAGTGAATTTTTTATTACGATTGATAGTTTGCTGAGAGTGATTCTCCCTCCTCTAACACATTCTTCATATTTATTTACCAGTATGCACCATATTCGGCTTAATTTTATTATTTTTATCCTACTAAAAACTACATTTTTTTAACAATCAAAATAATAACAAATATTAAATGATTCAATTACATTGGTTACTTATAATAAATATTAACAATTTTAGTGGCACCACAGAAAAGTCAAGTCTGGAAGTACATGACAAAAGCTGAGGATGGATTTGTTGCATGCAACTTGTGTAACGTAAACATCAAAAGTTCAGGAAACACATCCAACTTGAAAGCGCATCTTCAAACTCACCATTCGAACGTCAAATTGGAAGTTCTCAAAGACTCGATTAGTAACAAATCGTCACAAAAGCGTAAAATAGTAAAATATTTAAATTAATTACAACTGCGTATGCTATGTTTTGTTTAATTAAAATTGTATTTTTCACAGCCGTCTTCAGTGATTACAGAGAATAATAATTCAAACAATATTGACTCAGCACAAGAAGAATGTTTTAGACCAAAATCAAAGATATTGAATCAAGAATCTGATAAAAAAATATCTATTTCTAGAAATATGAACTCAACAAAAATGCAGGCTAAACTGGACAATGTTTTTGAAAAGCAAAACTCGTTCAAAGGTACTTATAAAAGATTTTTAAAATAGCTGTCCTATCCATCAATATTCGTATTTTATTAATAAATTTGTATGGTTAATTTATAAATTGTATTGATTTTAGATGGAGTAAAAGCCAGTGGATTAATGAATCGAATTCTGTTTATGATCGCTAAAGATCAAATGCCATTTAGCTGCGTAGAAAAGGTTGGGTTTCGTACGCTATTAAATTATGCGGCACCGCTGTACAAGATACCCTCTAGAAAAACCATTACTTCGAAAATGGAAGAAAAGTACCAGTGCTTATCAAATGTAGTCAAAGATGACTTATCAAAGGTCAAATATATGGCATTAATTACTGATGCTTGGTCAGATACGTTAAATAACGTAGGATATTTAGGTGTGACGTGTCACTTCATAGATAATTATGAACTCCAGTCTATAAATATAGGCGTTACAGAATTACACGGCAATCACACTTCCGAAAACTTGAAGAAATGGTTATTAGAAATAGTCGAAGCATGGAAAAATAATATGCAATCCATTGTTGCAGTGGTTTCAGACAATGCTGCAAATATTAAAAAAGCTCTGAAAGATGCTTTTGGAGAAGATAAGTATTTGGATTGCCTAGCACATACGTTGAATTTAGTTCCGTCAGCCATTCTTAATTTAGAAGATTTGAAACCTATATTAACAAAAGTTAAGGACATCGTTAGATTTTTTAAACAGTCGAATAACGCGTCAGATAAGCTACGCGAACTCACCAAAGAAAGATTAATACAAAGTGTAGAAACGCGATGGAACTCGGACTATCAAATGTTAGATGGATTCATTTCCCTTTCCGATGAGGTTGCGCCAATACTTTTTTACAATTACCAAAATCGCCTCCAATGTGCAATGCAGATGAAATGTTGGTACTAAATGAATTAAATTTTCTATTAAAACCGTTGGCTGATGCAACAAACATTGTAAGTGGACAGAATTATGTCACCGGGAGTCAGGCATTTCCTATTATTAAAATATTGGAAAAAGAGATTGTAAAATGTAGTGTAAGGACTGCTGTAGGTGTACACTTTAAATCAAAACTTGTAGAACAATTTAAAAAACGCTTCGAGCACATTGAGAAGAAATCATTAATTGCCATTGCGACCTTATTAGACCCACGGTTTAAAAAAATATATTTTAAAAATAAAATAGCTTGTGCAGAAAGCATTAATAAAATTTCTAAGCACCTCCGTAGCGCGTAGGCTGATGTATCACCAAGTGAATCCGACGAGTTTAATGACGCTCCTAAGCCAACAACGGCAACAACAAATAGTAATGAAACAAATTCTTTTTGGAATTATTACCAAGTACTACTTGAAGAAAGTCGTAGCAAGTACAAAGAAAATGCTTTCAAATCCGAAATGGCCGAAGAATTGAGGTATTATCTACAAGAACGTCCAGTCTTGAAGGACTGCAACCCTCTATTGTTTTGGAAAGGAAACTCGAATCAAAAGTTAGCTGATTTAGCCATAAGATACCTCACAATTATAGCGACTTCGGTTCCATCCGAAAGATTGTTTAAGAATGCTGGCCTAATTTTATCACAAAGTCGAAATCGTTTGACCCCACAACATTTCCAACAATTACTTTTTCTTAATTTGTTACCCAGGAAATACTGGAACCTATAGTAAACTGTAAACTTTTATGAACGTTTATTTTGTAAAATGTAAATTTATACATTATTAATTGTAATTACTTATAAAAATCAATAAAATAAAGTATTTATTACAATTCATTACAATTTTTTATATCGATATTTTTGAATATCGATTTTTTAACCCGATGTATCGAAATTATCGATATTTGGTATTTTGATATTATCGATATCCATATATCGATATTTCATGAAATATCGCCATCCCTAACACAAATAGGTCAGGCAGTAAGATAACGAATTGGGTTGAGGACCGGGGTTCGATCCTCGGTTAAGGCAACGTTTTTTTTAAATTTTTTTGCGGTCAATTTATTTGGATTATTAACAAATCTATTTTACATAATTGTTTAGTAAAAATAAAATAATTTATTTTAATGAAAATAAATAATTCAATTTTATGAGTGATTTCTGACGTGATTTTTAACGTGACTTCTCACGTGAGATATCACGCCAAATAATCACGTGAGAAATCAAGTGACTGATCACGTGATTGATCGTGCGATAAATCACGTGATTTTTCTCGCCAGGGTTGAGAGCTCTGTTTACACATTATTTTTATAAAAATTATTATATGATTTATTACATGATGGTTATCACATGCAACAATACTTGGAACAACGAAATGCATAATAAATTCTAGGATTTAAAATATAATAAAAACAGTGCATGAAATGATTATTTTTAACAGATTTATAAAGTCGGAAAAATACCCCGGTTGAGAAAAATCATATGTTTTTATCAATATGTTAAAAACATGTACTTTTATCATATGTTTTTGTGGTTTCAATTTAACATATGATAAAATCATACGATAAAAACATGAATAAAAGCATATACTAATAACTCTTCTGATTGTTAATCTGCCATTTAACTTTTAAAAGTTTAAACAAAACAAGTCTAGTTGCATATAACATAGACATATGACCTATTTTTGGTGTTATCATCAGCATGGTACTACCATTTATGGTCACCAAATATAATAAATGTGTCGTTTTTAAGTTTTATTTTTGATTAACAATCAGAAGAGTTATTAGTATATGCTTTTTCACATGTTTTTATCGTGTGATTTTATCATATGTTAAATTGAAACTACAAAAACATATGATAAAAGTACATATTTTTAACATATTGATAAAAACATATCATTTTTTTCAACTGGGACATTATAGTTGTTTTGCTTAGAAAAAAATTATTCAACAGTACTAATACCTTAAGCCAATACCATTTGGCCATAAACGTTACACCCCAATTAGGAAATATTTCATACAAAATACTATTGAGATGAGTTGAAGAGTTTGTACACCAAACTGCAACAATTCCTTTTGAACTTAAAAGATTTCCAATGGGTATTTTTGTAAGTTCTTTATCATACATCATATTATAGCTGATAACATATTTAAAAAAATGTATAATTGGCATGTTTGCTGTGCTAGGTTACTAATATATAAGTTACCTGCTTTCATGATGTTTTTTCCTTTTTCTTCTTACTGATTTATTCCACCATGGTGGATCCAGAAGGATCAAGTCAAAGTTTTTAGAAAAACTGAATACTTCCTGTATTTGCCTGATATCATAGCAATAGAATTCACTATATTCTGGAAAAACATATTTTTCATTTTGAAATTCAGCAATAATTGGAGTTTCTTTTGTATTGCTACCATGAAACTTATAACTTGTACATGGAAAAGTAGTAAAGAATTTTTTAGACTCTTCCCTCGATTCTACATTATTATCTTCAGCTATCTTTTTAAACAACTTCAAAGCCTGAGCTTTTTTGAGAATCTTTTGTGAAGCATCCTTGACGAAATCATTCTAAAATATATAATAGTTGATGAAATATAAATCATTCACATTAGCATAAAAAAAAAATTACGATAGACAGCTCTTTACAGTGCACAAGTTTATGTATGATTTCTAAAATGTCAGAAAACTTGCATCTTTTGTTTAAAATCAATAATTAAGGCATGCAACAATATCAGTTCGATTTCCTAAAAAATATTCCCAGGAAACTAAAGGTAATTTTGCACAGTTTTGCCCAACTTGTTATGTTTTAATCAATTCATAATCAAGTGTTATTAGTAAGTTCAGGTCTTCTTCATATTTTTAATATCTATTGATATCCAAACTCTTTAAATTCATGATACAAATACTTCAGAATGAATTGTCATCTGTTTCCAGAAGATAACAACTTCAAGGTAGAGGACATCAGTTTCATCCAGTATTAAATGTAAATTAAAAGAGTCAATGCATCAGTAGGTATCTTAAACTGTGATAAAAAACGTCCGAAATTAATAGTAAAACTTGAGCGTAGATGTTGAGTAGAACATCATGACTCTCAGTTTTCTGGACACAGTTTTTAGAGGTCAAAACTGACAATATTAACCACAATTATTAATTTTTTTAATGAAAAGAAAATCCAACAAATTCTTAAGTAGATTTACCACAAAATCTACGCTGATTAAGATTGCTTTAAGTGCTATTTTTGTCCCATCAAGTGTCATTCTAAAGTCTTTATCAGCCGTAAAATCATTTAAATGCTAAAAATTGTTAAATAAAAAAACATAATGATTGTTAGATTTGACAAGGCACAAGTAACATAAAGAAGTTAACAAGCTAGCTAAAAATTACTCACGCATGCATGGACACATAAAAAATATATATCTAATTTTTAGGCGCTATATTTACTTGTTCCAAGATATTGTGTGGAAGTTTGTGTAACATTTTCCTTTTTCTGTTCGATGAAGAATATTTGTTGCTTTCTATTTTATTGAGTCTCTCTATTTGGTTCTGACGTAAATATGGCGAAGTAATTTTGAACAAAGTTTCCTTAATCTGTAATGTTTTGTGTTGTTGTTCATGCTGCACATGCTTATAAATATCATTTAAATAATGTAAATGCGAGATTATCCAGCCCTCCTCTGTAGTCAGAAGTATGCTCATGTTCAAATGATTTTACGTTAATATAAGTAGTTTAAGTGACTAGAAAACCGGGTGCAATCCTAAAAAAAAAGGCACAAAATTATTAACAATATAAACACTAGCAAATGAATCGAAATTAAAAGCTATAGCTAGTTTATGTGGTATTTAGGGCCTTCGCACGCTAAAAACTTAACTTTAGGGGAATAGGAAATAAGGAGAAATAAGGGGGAATAAGGCGGAACAAGTTACTTATTCCCCTTGTTCCCGCTTATTACCCAGCTCGGCGTAACCTAACCTGCAAGAGATTGTTTATCAAGAAATTAATTAAAATTAAATTAAGTAATTTGAACATAACTTGTTTAGTAAATTAAACAAAATATATATGATAAGTAGTTTTATAATTAATTTAACTGATTTAATATATATGATAAAAGAAAATATATATAATACGAGATATGATGAGTAATTTTATAATTAATTTAATTGATTTCATCAAACAAGAGGATAAATCTACAGCTGTATACCCTTGAGTAGGCCGTACACTTCAACAATTTATTTTAATTATATTTTCATGCATAGACAGTTTATCTAAACTCTAATTGTAAACTAAATTGGTTTATATTTTTAAATTAAAAAAAATTAAAATATAAAAAGCAGCAGTATTTATCCTCTTGTTTAATGAAATCAGTTAAATTAATTATAAAACTACTTATATATATTTTGTTTAATTTATTAAACAAATTATGTTCAAATTACTTAATTTAATTTTAATTAATTTCTGAATAAACAATCTCTTGCAGGTTAGGTTACGCCGAGCTTGGAAATAAGCGGGAACAAGGAGAATATAAGTAACTTGTTCCGCCTTATTCCCCCTTATTCCTCTTTATTTCCTATTCCTCTTAAGTTAAGTTTTTAGCGTGCGGGGGCCCTTAGGTACTTCGTACTTAGGTGTTTTTGTTTTAAACTCTAAGGAGCTGTCCACAATAGAGGAACCGTTGCTCGCAACTGTGTTCCGTGGACTGGAAAATGGCGATTTTCGTATTGTTGCCAACTTAAATCAATTTTGTAGTAAGTTATTATATGACCGTCACAAACTCTCCCCGCACAGCTAAACCATCTGCCTAGTGTGCTAAATTGATAAAGATCAAGTTTAAAAAGCACAATATGTATACTATGCAATTTTTAATTTTTGTAATAATAAACATATTTGAAAATAAAAATCTTCTCGGTAGTAAAACGTAAGTAGGCAATACATACACTTGAAACTTTATTTATTATAAAATTACCATTACAAAGTTGTTTACAAACTAATAAGAATGTTATAAAAAAGATTTATGTTATTAAAATTACAATTACAACATTTTATATAACTTAATAAGATTAAATGAATAACCTACATCAAAAAACACTATCTTAAAGGTATGGAGTTGTTATCATATTCATAAAATGTTATCATATTCAGTCACTTGAAAGATTCGATAATCTCCAATAATTCCATTAAGCCATTGAGCCTCTCTTCTTCTGGTAACATTTGCAAATGATTATTCATGACCGCAGCATACCGCGAAATCGTTTTTTTGCGTTTCATGTTGAGAACCGAAGACTGAAAACTTTGT
>JAZHPH010000280.1:0-12461 GCA_037356405.1 Nasonia oneida | reverse complement strand
ATTTTTTTTATTTGCTTTGCTTGTAAATGTATATTTTAATACTAAATTAATCTTATTTTCGAAAAAGAAATTAAGTTTATAATAATTTGTTAAAATAATATTTTATAGATTTACGTAAACAGAGTAGGTTACAAGCTATTTTACCCGTTATTTTAACAAACTGTTATAAATTTAATTTCTTTTTTGAAAATAAGATTAATTTAATATTGAAATGAACATTTACAAGCAAAGCAAATAAAAAAAAATCGAGCATTGGATTTGAACTCTAGTCAAAAAGACGGCAGACGACGTCTTTATCCTCACGACCATAGAGATCTCTGCTAAATAAAAAGGGAAAGTTGCATATGATCATCGCCCCCATTCGGGGGTTTAGTAAAGGGCTTAAGTTTAATTGATTGGATATAGTCGTTTAAGTTTAAGTTCTTAACTGTTTTATTGCATATAAAAAATTATCATACATTTAATAATAATAGGTTTAATTAAAAATTTATACATTAATCTTGCTCTCATATCAGCCGTCGATATTATTTTGCAATTCACTATAGTACCATAAGCCACCGACAGGAGCTCTGTTACTCGCTAGGTCTGGCGGTTCTGCCAAGCGGACTTGGCGATATTTGTCGGAAAAAGGGAGCCATTTGGAAAGTAGGTAGTTTGGTCTCCTTCTCTCTTCCTCCATGATCAGCATTCAGCAGAAAGAGCAGAAGACTCGCGGCCGTGAAGCGTTTGTGACGGTCATATGACAACTTAACAATCCACTACAAAATTGATTTGATTTGGCAACAATGCGAAAATCGCGAAAAATTTTCCAGTCCACGGAACACAGTTGCGACCAACGGTTCCTCTATTGTGGACAGCTCCTAAAGGTTAGACTAGGCCTCTATCAGCGCGCGCACATATCGTCGGTCCCTAAGGAAGAGTAAGTAGTACGGTTAGTACGGTTCAGATTTGCCACGAAGACTAGTACTGTTCAGATTTGCCGCGAAGACTAGTACATTTCAGATCTTTCCCACATGAAAAAATCTAATTGTTTTGGAGAAAAACAAATAGTTATTTTGGTTAAAACTAATAAAATTGCAATATTTTCAAAGTTGCCAAAAAATGTTTGAAACATTTCGAAATTTAAAAAGTTGTTATAAGATTAGATTTTTTCATGTGAGAAATATCTGAAATGTACTAGTCTTCGCGGCAAATCTGAACCGTACTAGTCTTCGTAGCAAATCTGAACCGTACTACTCTTCGTAGGGAGCGACGATATGTACCTATAGGGCTATCACACGTAAAAAGGAACACCGAGGAACAGCGGCTGACAGTCAATCAAAAGTAATCTTTAAACGGACTCATTCCTTCATGTTCTCTCTCCACCACCTCAGATAGGAGCCTTTCTACAATTGGTTCAGTTCAGCTGTTCCGCTCGTTCGGTTCAGCTGTTCAGTCGTGTCTTGTTCAAAACGTAACAAAAAAGAGGTCCACTATCTATATGATTACCATTCATGATTGTTGGTTTGTCTATTAAATTAATCAAATTTCGCATTAATGATTAAAATAGTAAATTTTAAGTTCTAATCGAACTATAATATAAACGTAGTGAAAAAGCGCCATATTTTATTACAAAATTCAATTAATATTATTAGCCATTTCACAGTCATGAATGTCTAATCATATAGATAGTGGACCTCTGCTTTGCTACGGTTTTGAACAAGACATGACTGAACAGCTGAACTGAACGAGCGGAACAGCTGAACTGAACGAGCGGAACAGCTGAACTGAACCTGCGGAACAGCTGAACTGAACCTATTGTAGAAAGGCTCCTGTCTGCAGAGCTGTCAGAACGGTCTTATTACCTTATAGTCATGACCGTCGCAGTTCGGGCCATGACGTTCGCCTCTTGAAGTCTTGACTCTTGATACATAAAAACTTTGTGGCCTGAGGGCATACCACTTGCCATTAGCAGCCAAAGCGACAAACCACTTGCGACAAACGACAAAATTTTCGACACCGACAACGACAGACGACAGAAGACATACAGCTTAAAGGATACGGCTCAGGCCCTCCTCCTCAGGGAGATTCCACATGATTGTACTTCCCTACCCCTTACCCTGTAGCCGTACCGCGTTCGACTTTGTCATCGAGTTTTCATCTACATGATTCTATGGTCATTGGAGAATTCGATCTGTGAACGGTATGGTATACATATACATGCGCTTCTCACGTTCACAGATCGAATTCTCCAATGACCACAGAATCATGTAGATGAAAACTCGATGATAAAGTCGGACGCGGTACGGCAACAGGGTAAGGGGTAGGGAAGTACAATCATGTGGAATCTCCCTCATACCTCTCCAATGCAACGGGCACTTCGGGCAGCAACCCCCACGCTCGCCTGTCTCCCCATATCCCCTCCCCCTCCCCACCCTTTCCCTCCTAAAGTCCTAACCCTGCGGCCAGCCTGCAGCAGAGTGCAAGCCAGACAGTAGACACCAGTGCATCCCGTGCATGGCTGATGGCTGATGGCTGTCGTGCGTCGTCAGTGAGCAACTGAACAGTCACAGTCAGCAGTAAGTAAGTAATGAGCAGTGAATCGTTCGGGTGTAGCAATCTAATCAGCGTTCTAACCTTGTAGCAGCTTTTGGGAAGACAGCAAATCAGTATAATAGTGTGCTGTTACTGTACTCGTGAGTTGCGCGATTACGTATTCAAAGATTAAATAAAGCTAGTGATAATAATATATTCATATAAATTGTAAAGTTCACAAAAAATCCGGGAAAATTAGCAGCGATAGTTATGCATAGATATATTTATGTATATGTGCACACACAAATACGAGCTCGCTTTGACAAATTTTCTAAATCTCGATGTTGCTCGCCTCTTATAGCAACTTATTACATTTACATACTCGAACATAGTAAGCGACGACTTATGTCTGCAATGGCCTACGTATAACGAGAATATGCAATTGCCTCTGCTTTGTCACGGTGCTCGGTCTATTACCTGTATGTACTTGGAAAATAGAAACTCGTTCGCAACAAACGTAAACACGCGGGCAACGCAGCCTCTTCTTCATTGCATATTTTCATTAAATATCTCAATAAGATTCCCAAACGTATTGAGAAAGTAACGTAAGAGATACCGATGCGTTGTCACCCTTGTTTTAATCTCTGAATGCAGTGTATTGTCACTTTTACAGGTTAAGTTGTTGGCTTTGCAGCAAACACGCTGCAGACTGCACCTCTTCCTCTTTGTCAGCAAGTTGCATCTTAGTCTGGGCTGCGCCTTGCAATAAGCCAGCACTGGACCATAGAGGAACAGCAAAATGCAACTTGATTGAGTAGCTGTACATACAAACCCCAGGGTATCAGACTTCATCGAGAAGTGATTTCATCTTAAACATTCTGTAAAAGACTTTCGCTCTTGTTATGCTTGCCTATCTATTATAGATACTTCAAATTTAAACGCAATGTATTTTGAATAAAGAGATGTGATCTCTTGTTTGAGTCTGTTTTGCTTTGTTCTACTACAGTATTGGCAGAGATAACTCATTCACCCTAGGTAAGATGAGCATAAATTTCATATCGCTAACTTTGATTCTGATAATATACCTCATATAGTTATTTTACAGAGAAGTCATTTCTGACAAGCACAAATTCTATCATGGAAGATCACACAGGAGTTTATGAGCAGATTATCGATGCGAGCTCTACTAATCCAAGATCCGAACTAGTGCCCAGTCACTTGGTTCAAGAAATCATTGTTGAAAATGATGATCGTGCATCATCTATGAATTGTGGATTATCCGATGGAAGTGAAATTACCTTAAAAAGTGATAGCACTACCATACACAACAATATCGAGACTATAAAGCAAGATCAAATTTGTGAAAATTATAAAAATTTAGCTTCTCACAATCCAAGACATAAGGAGGTACTCATATTATTCTCTCATGCTACTTATCACTTATGGACTATTCTAACTGTTTTCATGACATTTTATTTTGTATTTTCAGCAAAACATAGATAATTCTGTTCCTCAAAATCAAGCATCAGATCATAAAGGGATCACTGATTTTAACGATTCCACTAGTAATGCACCAAAGTCAGGAATAGATTGTAGAGAAAGCATCGCTGAAGCAATTGTTGACCCGAATGAATCAGTTCCTGTAATTAATGTTAATGATTCTATTCCTAGTTTATCTAAGAATCAAACTCTTGATGATTATAATGTGTTGAACAACGACCAAAATATCATGGATAATTTGGTTACTATTAAGGATGAGCACACTGATAAATGTGATCAAGCAATGGGCAATATTGTAACTAATGAAAAGGGGACAGACTCAATAATTGATAATATGCAATCAGAAAAGATTGAATCCATGGAAATGAAAAGTGTGTCTATTGACTCTGAAGGAGGTAATGAAAATGTAAATATTGCTATAGAAGAAATTCCAGTTAAAAGTCATTGCACAGATGATGCAAATGAGAAGTATGACAACTTAAAAATTAAAAAACTCAATTCAGAAATTACAGAAAAAGTTGACTACCCAGTACTTATAGAAGAATCTGTAAAAGCGACGAATATAGTTATAAATTCAGATGATGTTGCTGTTCTAACAGAATTTAGTTCAGTAGAATACAATATTCAGACAGAAATTACTAAAAAAGAAGATGTTAAAGTAGAGACTGAGCATAAGCTTCAACAAATCACTAAATCAGGGTCCGTAAAAAATAGTCAGGATTTAACAGATAATATGTTATCTATTGATATGAATAAACAAGAGAGCAAACATAACGATGTGTCTATTTATGATGAACTGAGAAATGAGGAAGATGAAGACGAACTCAATTTACATCTATCATCTCAGTCAACAGAAAATCATCGCAAAGTCATTCAAGACATCTTTGATGATTGGCAGGATGAAAATGGTGAAGAAGAAGTTAATCAGCCGTCAAGCGCTTTTAAAGATAATCACGACTCTGTTGAGTTGGAGCTACAAAGTTTACTCAATGATGGTGCTCAACAAGAGGAAACAGTTTCTAGTATAAATATTGAAGTTACAGAAAAAAGTAGTGCTGAGAATAGTAAAACCAAATTTGTGAAATCAGAGAAATTATCTCAGCTTGATAAAACTGCAGTGGAAGTTAAAACGTTCACACAAAACAAGTCCCCAAAGTCGGCTTTAAATTCCACTTCTATAAAAGGTACGTTTTGAAATAAATTTACCTAATAATTTATTTTAAGGGATGGATGGAGTCAATATAATGATAATTGTTCTTGTTGAAAAAAAACCTATTAATGAAAAAATAGCTCTTGAGTACCCTCTCCTCCCCCTCCTAGAGTTAAGTTAAATGTATCATTATATACTGAAAGAAAATGTCAATTGAATTTTTATTTATTTTTTTCAATTTTGGATTTCCGCCCCTTACCAGATAAAAGTGAATTTAAACAATCTAAATAAATAGGCAAAATATTAATTTGAGGCCTGTATGAATAACTATGCTTTTCAATTTAGATCTTTCACTTGGTCATTTGCCAAGAACTCTAAGCCAGGATGAATTACTTGACCCAAAGCAAAAGCAACAGTCACCTCGTCCAGGTGTCAAAGTACCAGGCATACACCTTACCAGTCAAATAGCATCTACAACTGAAGTCAATGAAGCTTTGAAAGAAAGATTGCGAGAGAAACAAAAGGATTTAGTAACACCAAAAACAGTAGATGTAGTGTTTGTAAAAAAGATTACTCAACGACTTTCAAGTCAATTATCTGGTGCTGTGAGTGTGCCACCGCTCATACCTTTACAGTCAACACCTATTACAGAAAATCATAAAATCAAAGATAATAAGTCAGAAACAATTGAAGATGAAAAATTTAATAAAATATCTTCAAGTACAACTGCAGACAAAGAACTTTTAGCAATTCTAGAAGGTGATGTTGATCCTGATTGGTCTAATTTGAAGAGTGTCACTGACGAAAGTAACAAAGTTTCTAATTCTGGAGAACCTCACTCAACAGGTGGGTACATTTTTAAAATATTGAATTCTTTATTCAAAAAGAAAGTAAGAGTTTACAGTACATTTCAAATCTTCTTATATAATTTAAAATTATAATTAATTTTATGTAAATAACAGACGTGTGTACCCGACCAGGTTCAAAGTTGGATCCTGCTGTAGAACGCGAGTTGGCGCTCAAACAACTGCTTGAGCTTCCTAATATACCTGCTAAGAAGAATAATCCTGTATCATTAAAAAAAATTAAAAAAACAGGGAGATCAAGCAAGGTAGCAAATGAAGTGCTGGAATCTAAATCGGTTGACGAGATTAAAACAGAAATTATAAGTTTAGATTCAGCTGAAGAGGAATCTCCAAAAAAAAGCAAGACTCCTAAAGCTTTAAAGGAAAACAACAACCAAAACATGCACAGAGCTGCAACTGCCACAGTAATTATTGACTTGGGTGTTGAAGAGTCCAGGTCTGGCAGAAAACGAAAACTCACAGAGAAGGCGCGTGAGCACGAGCTTAGCGTCAAGCGACAGAAAGTCCCAAAAGTTAAACCTGGGCCTGAAAAAAAGTCATTGCATGAATTTTCAGAAAATAGTAAGCATATGACTGATTTCAACAGTCCTGCAATCAACAAATCAACCAACACATCTAAAGCTGCTTTAGAACCAAATTCATCCAGTCCTCCCAAGTGTAGTCAAACTAAACTGGATGCTAAGCAAAACAAACCTGACGTTAAGCAAAGTAAAGTTGACATAAAAGCTGCGTCTTCAAAATCTGAAATTAAACAAACTGGTGTAAAAATGGCTGGTACAAAGGGCAAAATGACACTGGTAAAGCCACCAAAAATTGGACTATTAAAGAAGGATGTGCCAATCTCGAAGAGAAAACTTGCAGTGAAAAATCTGTTAAGGCAAAAAATGGCTGATAAAAAGTCTTCAATAGTTAGAACAAAGGGTCAAGTGTCTGATAAATCTTTGGCTACTGGAGTACTGACAACGAAGCCGAAAAAGGTTGTTACAGAAATTGATAAACTTCTGCAAGATGAAGGCGTAGTGAATCTTCTTTATGATGTAGAACAGCCAGACTTAAAGAAAAGACTTATTCCAATAACCAAATCGCAAAAAAAGGTTATGGATGTAGAGAAAGCTGAGAGGGAGTTGAAATTAAGAACAAAACTAGTTAGGAATGCTGTTTTAAGGCTTAGAAACTCAAATGCGTCGGCAGTCAAGATTTCACCAAGATCTAGAAGAAATATCTCTGTAAGTATTTTTTTTTCTGGGTATTGTTAATTACTTATTAGTTTAAATCCCATAAAATCATTTAAAATAAAAACAAATTCCATCTACTTTCTTATCATATTTAGGTTACGGAGAATGCGTCAACGCAGTCTGAAAAAAAATGTAGTGAACCCACGAAGTCCCCGAAATCACCAGTTTTTACCTCTGCATCTTCAGATTTCATCATTCCTGCAAAGATACGGAATGCAGCAGATGCATCGCGCATCATTCGCAGACACTCGTCGAGCTCGTTTTCTAGTACTTCCGCAAGTCCACGAGTGAGCATAGACATGCCCCCTGAATCGATTAAATTAGATGAATCTGATCTGCAAACTAAAAGCAAGAGAAAACTCTCGCATGATTCAGTTGAAAAACCTGATACAAGAAAGATTAAAAAAAAGGTGCGTCTTGATTACAATTAAAGAAATTAAATGGTGACTGTGACTTTTATTAATTTAATCTCAAATTTTATTTTAAGCTTGCACCAAAAGAAGAGATCAAAGATACAGAATCTAGTGAAAAATCTTCAACAAAAAAGGAGCCTGCTAAAAAGATTACAACAAGGTCTAACATTACTTCTGTATCACCTACAGCTTCAATAAAAACAGTTTGTAAAAACAAAAAAGTGCCAAAAAATAAAACGTCCTCAGAAACTTCAACAAACGATGCAAAATCATTGAAAGTTCAAGACGAATTATCGGCTTGTCTAGCTGAAGCGGCAACTGCTTTACTGTCTGGCATCAGTACCACTGGCTCATCACGATTATCTAGTGGATCGACCAGTCGCAAAAAAGGAAGTACAAATTTTTCAAAAACAGACGAGAGAGTAGACAGTAAAAAATTATTTAGCAATAAAGAAATAAATGTAAGGCACCATGGACATCTTGTGCAATTAATATTGACACCATCCACACCAGTTTCAGGAATCAGGAATGCTATTACGGTTCAGGTAAATAATTTTATAGCTTCTTGAAATAAATAATTGATGATAAATAAACGAATAATATGCTTTTTAGGTTATGAACGAAATGTGTGAAGCACTATCAATTTTAAAAAATGATAATGATTGCAGAGTCGTTTTATTTACTTCAACAGGGACTAGTTTCTGCGAAGGTTTGGAAGTTTCGGCACTTCTACAATCAAATAAAGATGAACGAAAAGTCCGAGCTGAAGAAACAGCTACGGCTGTCAAGTACATATTTTTATGATTTCTGTATGTATCTGTATATCTATCCTAATTTACAAACCATTTCATTTCTTATTTTTTAGGAATTTCATTAAAGAATTAGCTGCATTCAATAAGCCTATTGTAGCTGGTGTTCAAGGAGCAGCTATTGGCTTAGGTGTTACGATGTTGCCTCTGTTTGATCTTGTGATAGCCAGTGATAAGGCAACTTTTAGTACTCCTTACGGCAAACTTGGTCAGATTGCTGAAGGGGCAGCAGTTCTGACATTATCACACAGCCTTGGAAGTGCAGTTGTAAGATGAAATTCTTATAATACAATCTTTTTACAATTTTTTAAAATTCATCAAGAAACTAATTCCTTACTTTTCTTATTGTATGTATACAGACAAACGAGTTACTGTTGGGTGGTCGAGTGTTGACTGCAAGTGAAGCATTGAGAGCCGGGCTTGTCACAAGAGTTTTATGGCCAGATAGGTTTCAAGGTGAACTTTTACCCTCTTTAAAAACCATGAGTGAACAATCATCACAGGTAGTTATTGAAATTCATTATTGATAAAATGCTTGTTCGTATTCAATTAATTTTATTTTGACTTATTCGTAAATTTTAGTCCATGGAAGCTACAAAAGCTTTACTGCGCCAAAGCCTTCGCCAAAAACTTGAAATGGCATTAGAATCCGAAACCTTATTACTCGTTAAACACTGGTGTTCACTAGAGTGTCAAGAAGCAATCAAGATCTATATAGAAGAGAAGGGTCAGTGATTATAAAAATTATAGGTGATAATTGAAGTTTTGAATGAAGAAAAACAAATTTTTATTACTTTATGAAAAGAAATATAAGTTATTTAATAGTAATGTACAGATGATTCAGAAAATCAGTGAATCTTGCATTAAAGATAAACAGTGTGTTTGGCAAAAAAGTAATTATGACCGTGTCAAGAAAATTAAAGTTAACAAAAACCTAATTATGTTCTATTATACGTCTAGGTTTACAAATGTTTATAACTATTACTAAGTTTAATTTTGTCGATTACTTGATCCGTTATATAGTAATTAATATTATATAAGAAATTATATAGCAGTAACGGTCGATTTTTACTTTGTGAACAAAAATATGTTTCTTTTGGTTTATATGACTGCACATTTGGCGCTGTATGAATATAGTTCTATGTGTGATAATGAAAATTTTGAAATTTCAAATATTTGTATTGCGGGATATTCGTATGAGAGCTTATCAATATTTAGAATATTCACGTCAAGCATAGTGTGCGTGTGACGAAAGTGTGCGTTTCACTTTTGCATTGGGTCACAGTACACGATCAATTTTACATATTAACGAAAAAGAAAGTTGTCAAAGTGATTACTGTAAGAAGTATTTTAATAATACTATAATTTTAAGTTTAGGTAACAAGGTTAATTATGTTAATACAAGTTTTTGTTTACACGTTTCTCTTATTTGAAAAGATTTCATTTATTTGTATTGAATTATTAAACAAAAGTTGTTATTTTTAAGCATTAATTGTGTTTACTTTATTTTATATAATTTTCAAATCACCAATTAGATTCAGGAATTTTAAGAAAAAATCCTACAGTATACACTGGCAGCCACTGATTCTTTTTTGCAGTTAAGGGACCACCACATAATTTATATAGATAACTAGCTAATGCTAATTTACGCGACCATTTGCTCCCAACTTCTGGAAAATCGAGGGCTTTCATGACAAAAAATTACAGGACCTAGTTGTCTGATCTAACCCAAAATATTTGACATATCTGGAAAGTATATTTTAAGTATTCTTTTCCCCTGGGAATCTGTCCAGCTCACTTCCGCGTCAAGATTGTACCGACAACTAGGTTCTGCAATTTTTTGAGACTTCTATGTACAGCCGTTTTTCTAAAAGTTGGGAGCAAAGAGGCGCATCAATTTAACATGGTTTGTATATCTATATAACTGGTGTGGTAGCCCCTTAAATCTAAAAGTTATATTATGAAAATAATTTATTAAATATTAGTGTTTGTTTAAATCAACAAATAAAATTTAAATGAGGAAAATTGTATCTTTGTCTGACAGTCATAAAAGTGTAGTTTACATAATAATATGTAGTTATTCGAAAATTCTAAAACAGGGTTGTTAAGGTCCATTGTGTTTTCCTCAGATCTTGGCGGTGTTCTCTTCGAAAGTATTAATATTCAGTACCTGATGTATGGTCAAGACTTCAAAAACTGCCGTTTTTCCGTTCATAAAACTGATAGAATTTTAATTATACAATCTTATAAAGACCAAGTAATTTAAAAAATCGTAGTTGATTAAGAGTACAGAAGGTGAAAACATAAACATGTTTTGCGTTGAAAAAACAAAATATCGCCGGAGCATTTGGTTCGGAGCCATGTCTAAAAAATTATTCTTCATTTTAAGTAAACTCGTCATTTTCGCAATCTGCTCTCTTGGCCCCAAGAGCACGAATTAAAGCTAGAGTTGGATCACTCAAGCGTATGGATAGCAACTAAAAGGTATGCTGGTATTCATATTTGTACATAATCGTATACTTAGATAATAAGATAAAAAAAATTTTCCATGAAATTTTGTAGATGAGAGATGCTAAAGAAAAAAACTGCTGCCAATTCATTGGCACGTAGCTTCCTCTAACTAAATTTATAGGTCTAATAAATAAGATAATGTTTTAATATTAATTTTAATTTTTTTAATGTTTTAATATACAGTATAATCTGTCTGCTAATGTATGAGGCGGTTTTTGATACATAATTTAATATATAAGTTTTGGATGGTTCATTCTCTAAAAGTTTGCAGACCCCTCTGTTTTTTTATTATAGAATACGAACACTGCCGTCAATTTTTTTCACAGAATATATCAGTATGACATGAATTCATAGGGAGGGACTTTAACGACGTGTAACGACACCCCTATACTTAAGGGGCGATCGGAGGTGTTAGTTCCGGGGGCGCTGCAGTCAGGTGAAGAATTCATGGTTAATTTCATTATTACAAAAAATGTTTGGACTTTTTGGCTAAAAACGCTCTTTACCGCGCTCTAGCTATGACTATAAGCTAGTGGGCGAGCATGGTCAGGTGAACATTAAAAGTGTATTTTTTGTACTAGATTGGAATTACAAACACGACGTACCACGCAACATGCAACCATCAATAGCTGAAAAATTCGTCTGCTACGTCGTATTTGTAATTCCAATCTAGTACAAAAAATACACTATTAATGTTCACCTGACCATGCTCGCCCACTAGCTTAAAGTCATAGCTAGAGCGGTAAAGAGCTTTTTTAGCGAAAAAGTTCAAACATTTTTTGTAATAATGAAATTAACTATAAATTCTTCACCTGACTGCAGCGCCAACGGTTACACTAGGAACTATCAGCTCTGACCGCCCCTTAAGAGGAAGCATAAAAGTTTTGAGGATAATCGGTTTTTACGTTTTAACTCTTTACTGGAGAACCAATTGACGAAATCGTTTAAAATTTTAGCAGCAGATAGATTTTTTTATGGTAAATTACCAAATAAAATTTTGAAGCGCCTGACTTCATTGTTTTAGAGATATAAGAAATAAAAAATTTTCAAAAAAAAATTGAAACCTTAATATCTTAAGAATGTTATTATTCCCATCCATGTTTTCAGAATAAAGTCTTTGCGGGCAAAAGTGGTGGGATAACCCTGGTTTCTCAAAACAAAAAAACTCAATTCATAAGTAAACGGCAACGTTTCGTCCCTGGTGGGGACCTCTTCAAGCCTTTATTAAAACAGAAAAATTATAAATGTATACAAATATTTACAAAATATGGAAATCATTAATATAATTGTTGCGCAGCAGTCGAAAAAACTTAATGTTCATACCATAAAAATTAAACAAATTAAATATCACAAGAGACAAACGTGTCTCTCTTGTCGTAAGTGTTGTCAGTCTGTGGAAGCCGTATAAGAACCATAAGCAACGAAGATAGACACCCATAGAAGCACAGAGCCCCATCCCAAAG